>JAXDDW010000312.1:0-88500 GCA_034670385.1 Hoplostethus mediterraneus | reverse complement strand
ATAGATCTCCAATCTGGCACAAGCAGCCTCCATGTCCTTTTCTGCTTGTAGACGCTCTAATTCCGACTTCTGCATGTCTAATTCCTTCCTATGTTGCTCTTCCATTACTCTTATTTTTTCCTTTTGCTTTCTTTCTTCCTGCAATATTTTGTATTGAACCTCCTTTGCGGCGAGCTCTGCGGCTGCATCAGTTCTTTTTGCAGCCATGATCGTGGATTCAGAGTGGTGACTGCCGCTTGACTGAGAGGCAGTACCATATATGGAATGAGCATAGTCATGGGTTGGTAACTGACGGAGGCGGTGCCTTTCACGCTCTGCATCAAAATCGCCATCTATTTCTGATAAGCGTTCATAGACTACTTTCATAATGTCTTTAGTTACTGCCTCACATGCATCAATTTTGCGTCTCAGTTCAGCGGATGGTGTGGCGCACTCTCTTGGATTCTCTGATTTGAATTTTCCATTGTTCATACTGGCTAAGCAGTCTCTTTTCCTTTTTACTCAATTCCTCCCTTTGGTGTGGGAACACTAGAACGTTCTGAACGACGTGGTGTTGGTAACTCCTCAGCGTCATCCCTTTGGCGTTGAAGCTCAGACAGTTGGTTTTCCTTACATTCAATTATCTTCTTTAATTCCTGCCTTGACATGCCTTCATATTTCTCTTGATGTAGTAAGCCTCTGCTTTCTTGTAATTCCGTTTGTATCTTATGCATCTGTTCCTTTATGTCATCCATTTTGAGTGTTGTATTCCTTACCATCTCTGCTGACCATCACATAGAGTGCCGCAGCTCACTGCTCTGTGTGCCGTGCCGTCTTATCGTGGATTACACAGGGGCGTGGTGTAGCAGGTGCAGGTGAAGCTCTTACTGTAGCATATCCCCGAAAGATGGTCTGACACTTTAACTGATGGTTGAGGATTTATTGGATCCCAAAAACCAACGTAAGAGCTGAGTAAAAATACAAAAAAGACAATATATATTATCCATATTACAATGCCGTTCCAGAGCTACCCAAACTCACATCAAACTAACGTTAACTTAAACAAACGGTCAGAAAGTTACCATAATTCAAAAATTACCCTTTTTTTATTACCAAAATAAAATGTATTTTCAAAATAAAAGCCCCTCTAAACGAAACAGGAAATAAGACACTTAAAACTTAAAACAGGTAAAAAAATATATAATAAAAGGCAACATAAATGACTGTTCAACAAGTCTACCTCTTCTCCAGAGCAAAAACACAAACTGGGTTATTTACAATGGGACTACTGTGGAGAGGGTGAGCAGGTATAAATACCTGGGAGTCCACATCACCAAAGATCTGACATGGACAACACACACAGACACTCTGGTGAGAAAGGCAAGGCAGCGCCTCTACCACCTCAGTCAACTGAGGAAATTTAAAGTCTCCCGGAGGATCCTTCAGTCCTTCTACTCTGGAGCTGTAGAGAGCATCCTGACAGGAAGCATCACTGCCTGGTTTGGCAACAGCTCCGCTTAGGACAGGAAGGCTCTGCAGAGAGTAGTGTGTTCGGCTGCACTATTGGAACTACACTCCCCACCCTGCAGGGCTTATACACCAGGAGGTGCAGAACCAGAGCCTGTAGGATCATGAAGGATCCTCACCACCCCAACAACGGACTGTTTCAGCTGCTGCGGTCAGGCAAGCGCCTCTGTAGTCACACTGCCAAAACAGAGAGACTGAGACGGAGTTTCTTTCCTCAGGCCATCAGGACTGTGAACTCTGACCTCACCAGGGCCCACACACTGCCCCTCTTATACACACACACACTCACACACACATTTAGGTAAAGACTACACATAATTTATATTATATTACATACATACAATTTCCCCCTTTCTTTTTACTATATTCTTATTTCCAAGTGCTCTTACTGTAAATATTGTAAATATTGTGTTGTTTTTTATAGAGCTCTTACTGTGACATTGTAAATATTGTGGGTTTTTTGTTTTTTATTGTAAATAGTGTGAACTTGTTATTTTTCCATTTGCACATTCCTGCTGAGCATTGCCACTTTTGCATTTCACTGCACACCTCGTGTGTGTATGTGACAAATAAACTTCTTGAATCTTGAATCATCAATCTGTGATGTTCAGTGTATTGCATTTTGTGGAAGGTAAATGGAGAGTACATCACCAATAGATAAAAACACTTAAAAACCCTAAAACACTTCAACAGCTATTAGCAATGTACCTTGAATTTTTGGGTCCATTTCTTTGTACGGTGGTGTATTTTTCTTATTACCCTGGTTAACTGGCCAAACATAGACAATTACAGCTACAATGGAGTTTGATAGCAGAAACATTTTCATCTATCTAAAACAATGGTAAACGTCAGGTTTTGCAGTCAGACTCTCAGAGTCAAAGAGCTTCTTTCTAGACCAATGTTCAACAATCATACAGGGAGAAACCCATCATGGAAGAGGCAGAGACACTGATTTCTCCACTGACAGTAGCCTCAGACCAGAATGCAATGCGGCCCCCAGATTTGATGTGTTTTGAATAAGGGGCGAATGGAAAATTTAGGAAATGGCTAACTGAAGTAGAAGTAGATGAGGCAGGTTGAGGGAAAGTGGGTACACCAAAGAAGTAAATTACAAGATTTCATCACAAATAACTGGAATGGATTGAACATCTATCTGAGGGTGGAATTATGAAGTACTGCTGTAAAATGGATTGTAAATTGTCCTATAAGGAGCTGTTAACCCTAAAATCATTTCATTAGTCCTGTTTTCAGAAATTTTAGAAAATTCTGGTGGAAACACTGAATACTTTTGGCATAAAAAGGGAACATTTTAAAGATAGTGAATATTATTATTATTATAATATATAATTATTGGCTTCAATACAAAAATACTGGTATCGGCCTTCAAAAACCTGTCAGTCAAACCCTATTACCAATATCTCCCACTGTTTTCCTCACTGAAATTATGTTGTACCCGGTTGTTATGTATAAGAGATTTCCATTGAGCATTTACAGAGTATTATTGTGTCTTTGCGATGTGTTTTCATAGGTTAATAAACAGGAATGAGGTAAAGGTAAAGTAAATCATTGCCAAATTTTGTCAGTGACATTCATATGTGCATATTGTTGTGCAATGCTGATAAAAACAAAAAAGAAAACTTACCACATTTGAGCAGAAAATGTATAACGCAAGATATACCGGTGATTATACCAACGACGCCACAGGTGCTCAAGATTATCATCAGAATTTGCCACCAGAAACTTGAATAATTAATAAGGTATCTACCGTCAAGCGTCTTCCAATCTGCAATGGAAAATAATCCTGAAAACCCAACCTGAGGCAATTCATCCATTCAACAAAGCATCTATACACATCTAGGCCCAGTTTTACAAAACCTTTCTCATAGAATTTCAGTAATCTAATTGGATTACATTAGAAAATTGGTATAATTTTTATTAAAAGTTTTGAAAAACTAGGCCATGGTGATCAAACATAAATTTCAAAAGGTCTCACCCCACAACACAGTGATGTTGTGCAGGGGCGTCATGCAAGCCAAAATTCTGAGGGGGCACAATTAATAATAATAATAATAATAATAATCTAAGAGGCTTAAATTCACAGATTAAATGCTAATCCATTCAGAGAATAAAATTAATAATGCCACATAATAAAGTCACAAATGATTGGATATAATGATTGAAAGGATGAAGAGGAGTTTCTTCCCTCAGGCCATCCGTCTGCTAAACTCCGGACCATACTGTAAGACTACACTACACTGAATATCTGTCCGTCTGTATATGTATTATCCTTATACATGCCCATATATATCTCATCTTTATTTATTTAATATTATACTTATTTGTATACATACTGCTTTTCTTAAGGTTGCAGGCAGAAAAATACATTTCACTATGCATTGTACAAAGTAATTGTGTATGTGACCAATAAAACTCTTGAAATCCTTGAAATATAATTTAATATAATTTGTTAATATTTGTTAATACAGGGTTGGGGGCTTCTGGCTTTTTTTTTCAAGAAACTAGATATTTTTCGTTGCATTGCTCACCTGGTTAGAGAGATATGAAAATAATTCAATATAGTGGTGGTAGCTAGCTAACTATCAGCTCACTACCACAAGATTCACACACCAGAATCAACTTGAGGAATCGTTAGCAATGGTCGCTAGGCGCTAACGTTAGCTAGCTAGAAGCTAGCCTAATTTACTAGTAGCTGATAGAGTCATGGCTCTGGTAGCTGACCGCTAGCCTACCATTACTAGTAGTTAACAACAGCAACAACTCTAAACACTAAATGTCTTTATTTCTCAAATTAATTGCGTTTCATTTTCACACGTCTGTAAAGGGACATTTGCTCTACTAACCGCTTCGACAGCAACCGCTCTGTCTGAGCAACTTCAATCACCGACGAACGAACTGACTTTGCTTTGGAAGAAACCAATACCATAGAGAAAGGGAGGGGGTGGTGACTTTTTGTGGTATGATCAATTACAAATTCGAAGAACACATTTAACTCATACTATAAAATGATCATAACTACATTGTATAGTATTAAAAATAATAGTAATAAATGAAAAAAATATATATTAAAAAGTCCAGATACAACAAATCTGAGGGGGCACGTGCCCCCTCAGTTTCTATTGGCATGACGCCTGTGATGTTGTGACTGCTTGTTTGTACTTTGCAGCCACATTTGTTCATGTTTTGGCTAAGAGAGATCTCAGCCGTAAACTGAGGGTAGCGGTCCAGTGACTGTGACCTGAGTCCATGGAAGCCCCGTCTCCAATCAGATATATGGTGCTCACTGATTTGTCAGTGCTTGTCATATGACACCTTAGTGACACCTTGATTGTGTTAGGAATAGGCTTGGCAAAAACGGACAGATCTGGAGAGAAACAAAAAGCAAACTTTTGAAAGTTTATGGTACAAAATCGGACCCTGAGGCATATGATCTACATGCAACTTGTATTTGAACATTCAAAGCGGAATTTGTTGTTAACCATGTGACAACATGGGTATGTTCTGTGGTCAAGTGTCAGAGCAAATTCTTGGTTTGTTTAACGTTTTTTTTGTTTAGGTAGACCTATTTTGAACTTTATCATTTTCTTTTTGCCCAAATATAATCCATAATAATATGTCTGGAGAAAGCTACCTAGCTACCGATGTGGCTACAGAGGTTTGGATGTGATGGGATAGGTAGGATAGCTAGCTAACATTACTAGTTAGCCTTCCAGAGCTAACAGAGCTACTTCAGCTAAAGATACACTCTAGGAAGACCTGCAATCTCTGACACTTTCCTCCATACATTATTTCATTTGTCAAGATCTTCATAGGCTGACAGAGATGGGTCATATAATTAATCCTGACAAAGCTGTTATCATTTCCTGAATTTCGCCCCCCGAGATCAATGAAGTATCTATCTATAATTCTCTCTCTCCAATTTCCATTCAAAGACAAAATGGAACTTTAAAATTGAATGACCAGGAGAATTTGGGAAATGGATTTCCCCCAAATATGTGGTTGGTTTGTTCCGCAACCATCACCATCATGCTCATCTGCTTAATATTAGACTGTTCGCATTGCCACCTGTCCCATCATGCGTTTACTTGATTTTCATAGACAATGAATGGAGGAACTATTTACCTTGAGAAATCACGTGCAACTGGCGTTTGATCAAAAGGCATCTTAAATAAACTGGTCAAAGCTGGCATAAGGCCACATGTTCCAAAAACTGCCTAGAATTTATTTGTGTGTATGTCAATTTTCTTTCATCATTTAGACTCCCAATCAATTTCACCTGTTTTTTGGTCTACTGATCTTAATTTTATTTTCTTGATCATTGAGGGACATTGAGTCTTGATGAAGTGTCCAAATGCAAGATTCCTTGTTTTCTGGTTGTCCCAGCTATGTTTTACTGTTGTTGCAGCCGGAGACTGGGACTTCCATTTCAGAGAGTCGGGTCAAAGTACAAGAAGTCCAACCCATTCACTGCCCACGCTTCAAAACCAGAGACCGTGCCATTGGCTGACTGGATGCAACCCCGCCGCCGTTGGATGACATCTAGAAAAGTAATTAGCTAATTACCAGGATGACTTTCTCATGTCACTAAGTCAGAACACCACGAGCTAAACAAACCAGTTGTACAAGGCGTAGCAGATTGAACAGATTGACAAATTGATAAGTGGTAGGCAAAGTAATGTTTATGTAACTATTCCGTTTGCCTCCAGAACAGCTCCAATCCTCCTTCTCCTGCTGTCATCCTGCGTCCTAGTGGGATATTGGAGCTTTCTTCAAGAAGGAAAGCCTCCAGTTCTTAGAGGGATGAAGGAGGAGGAAATCTACTTCCCATAAAGGTTCAATTATGTTTAAATGTGCTGATTGGGGAGGCCATGGAAGCAGCTTGATTTCCTAGTGTTCATGAAACCACTCTTTATTTATTTTTTTATTACATGAAAATAGCAGCAAAAGCAAAAAGTAGCAAAAAATTACATACATACATGGAAATACATAAATAATTACACTAGCAAGCACAAAATACCTTTCAGACATTTTTTTTCTAGTTATGTTGGTTGGCTACATGTTGTTTTTTGTTGTATTGTCATGTGATAGAAGGGAGTTCTATCCAATTACTATTTCAATTTAAGTAATGTTACCAATGAATAAATCTTTCCTTTTGTTATCACCCGTTCATATCACATTTCAGTTTAATAAGCCAATGGATTCATTTTCGACATGTCGCGCCTTCCTCACATGCTAGCTTGAATTAAAATTGCCTATGTTTACATTCAGTGGGAACTATTCCCATTACTTTGATATTGTTCAAGAAAGAAATATCATTGCCATTTGTAAACTATAGCAGATACTAAAAGCTGCTAGTACTGGTAGTAGTTGATTATCAGTCACACCGAGGGTTTTTGAAGGTATGAGGAAACAATCTCTGTTTTTTATTTAAGTAATATAACGAGTAACAAATAACTACTCACAAAGGAGTTATAAGTAAAGTAATACTTTAATACTTGCATACCGAGTAACGAGTAAACAGGAATACAGGAATTTATTCCGCAATTTATTTATTTTAAATAACGAGCCCAACACTGGTAACAGGAGAGAAGATGGAATTCAATTTAATATGACTGGCTGCCTTTGTAATGATTCGGTTACTTCAAAGTAAAAGTCCCTTTTCATGTGGCGTTTCCGTTATGTTGTCCAGCCCCGTGTGGCTGCAGTGTGCTGGACTGGAGGCAGAGGGGGCGAAAGTTCATAAGCATGGCTCCCTCGTATCAGCTGACAATGTGGAAAAGTTGGACAGCCTATGCGTCTTAGGGGAAAAAAACACAAAGCCAAAAAGACAACAAAAGAAGAAGCCAACATGACAAGTGAACGGGTTTCAAAGTTAAGCGGGGAGGAAGAAGAGGACGACAAAGTCCTGGGATATTACGACGAAGAGGGCGACGACGACGACGACGACCTGGAGGCGTTTTCAGACGGAGGTCCGGGCTGCGGCTGCGAGGACGGAGGTAGGCGAACACTTGCGCCGTTCGGAGGGGGCACAGAAACGGCGGAGACGGTGCACTTTTCACCGTGCCTTCGTTGCTGAAACGATGCCCTGCTGCCAACTATAGCTGGGACACTGACGCAGCATTTCCCCACCAATGCGCCATTGCTGCCGATTTAGAGAAGGTGGAACAGTTTTCTGTGTCTGTTAAGCCAAGCTGTATGGAGGACCCAAACTGACTGAAGCATAAATAAATGAATTAATGTATAAATAAATAAAATCACTAACCAGTGTATATATATATATATATATATAGAAATAAATAAAATAATGCATGGATGCACACAGTAATAAATAAATAGGTATGAATGTATATTGTGTATGTATGTATATTTTTCTGTATTTTTTTGTCCTATTTATTTGTCGAATTAATTAATTTATTTATCTCCCTATTTACTTATTTGTGTATTTTCCCCTGAGAATTTAATTCCGTATTTATAAATGTCTCTTTTTATCTAGTCCTTATAAATGCATTTATATTTCCCTGTCCCTATGATAATAATGTCCGTTACTCCCATTGGTTGATCGGTCTCACAGTGTGTAGATCTAGGCTAGGCTAGCATGGGTTGCTAGCTAGGAGGATGCAGCCGGGAGCAGAACTGGAAGAGCTGTCGAGTCGAGGTTGGTTATGCGAGGTTATGCATCCTGGAAGTCTGGGAGCTTTGGTGCTCCGCGGCTGTCCTGCTGGGACCGAGGTGAGCCTGCTGGGAGAGATTGCGCTGAAAAGCGGCCGTCAAGACCAGGGGCCTCATTTATAAAACTTTGCGTAGAACATTGCGTAGAACATTGCGTCCGCCCAAACCTCAGAATCCACTAACGCAAGAACATTTTCAGATTTATAAAACCATGCGGTACACACCTGTACGCAGTAAAGGTGTAGCTACTGTTTGGGGGCTCAGTAGAGGATCTGGGCCACATTGTGGAGAACCGCACAAGCTCTAATAATCCGGCACACCTTAATAATAACAGAAATAAACGTTTGTTATATAGCACTTTTCAAAACAAAGTTACAAAGTGCTTTAGAAGACAAAATAAAAAATGGGAGACAAACTGATGAACAAAATGATAAAAACAATTTAAAAACAGTTTAAAAGTTATACAACATTGAGCATTAGGAGCTACATATGAAAGAGTAAAATATGCTTAGCCCCTTAGTTGTATTTTTGCCCCCTCTGTTTAAGCTTTATGTATCTATAGAAAATACAACTTTCAGCCCTAATTCCATTTGGGGGAAATGGAATTAGGGCTGAAAGTTGTATTTACCACCATGAAAAGCAAGCAGGCTGAGAAACCGAACTAAGTGACGTGTGTCTGTCTATTGATCTCCTCCGCTCCGTTTCAGTGGGCTACTATGGACGCCCCAGCATACACCAATGGAAATATTTTTCGTTGGAGAGAGAGAGAGAGAGAGAGAGAGGCAAGCCGCAAACTGCTGTTTCTACTCCTCCGCCTGCTGATTTTGACAGAATCGTTCTCGTTCATAAATTCTCTGCAGTGAGTCTCTGATTAATAAATGTATTCTTTGATTTTGAACAGTAGCATTATGTTGTTGTTATTTAGCCTTTCTGAGGCTATTGCATGGTTAGATCAATAAGTTTTATTTCACTTCATCCTGGCACCGCCCGGTAAAATAATGAATAAAATAAGAGTTAAGAGAATGCCTTTGTATAAAAATAGGTTTTAAGTAGTGACTTAACAGATACAACAGACCACAAACCCTGTGAAAGCACACTTATAAAACTATGTTTTTAAGAGGACTGAGCTTTATTTTGTGATCGGGCGTCGCTGATTCCCGTATCTGAAAAACTTTGCGGTGAGCTCTACGCATGGGTGAAAGGATGCGTAGATGTGCGCACATTTTACCGCATAGAATTTTTCTATAAATCCTGACGTTTGCGGTAAAATATGCGTACGCACATTTCACCCCCGTTAACGCCACTTTTTTGTGTGTAGCAACCTTTATAAATGAGGCCCCAGGTCTTTTTTTTGTGCTGTGATGTTAACAAAGCAGAATTCTGACTGGCTAACTCTCCACTCCTGCCTTAGTCTCTGTCTGTCCCGGCAGGGAAGAGACCGTAGTTCTCAAGAGGGAGAACAGCGCCATCACCGAGCCGGAAATAAATATAAACAGAAATAAATTAATGAGACAATAGGACAGAAAATACAGAAATATACATTTATACCAGATTTCATCTATTCATTTATTACTGTGTGCATTCATGCATTATTTTATTTATATATATATATATATATATATATACAGTTTTGGCTCTCCATAAAGCTGCAGCTGTTCGGTGGGTGTCGTTTAGCTACCATGACAGGAATTATTGATCACAGTGACGTCACGGATGCATTACTGAACAAACTAAGGTATTGCTTATTTGTTTATTTGCAGCTGAAAATCAAAGCATTGGATCGTGCAATAGTACAAGACGTCTATTCCATTCAAAATGTAGACAATACTGCACATATGTAACTTTTTAAAATATTTATGTATGTATAAATCCATCTATCTATCCTGTAAATCCCTCTAATTCTCTATCCCACAGCTGCTCCTCCCATGTAGTGGTCACAAGTCACCTTTTAAGGGTCTACAAAGAGGACATAAAGTAGAAATGTTTCATGCACTTAAAGAAAGACTTAAAGATGGTGTACAGAAATCAAAGTCTTTAACTCAGCACCAGTTCAGATTTGATGCAGAGGCTTTCCACTGGTCATGGGGATTTCTGGAATATCTTAGATTTTGAGAGATGTATTCCGGACAGGCAAAGTCAGGGAATTTGATAAATTGTCTGGGCAATATCAAGGAATTTTACTAATGGGTATTTTCCAACTGGTTTCACACATTCACTGCATTAGATGGTGGTTTTCAGCCCATTTGGAGTGGAAACCAGATGGTCTAAAACACAAACCAGTAAGGAAAAACATTTTTGGGTCGTGGAACCACTTCAAATGAGTTATAGAAAAGTCCTGGAATTTTACATTGAGGCCACAGTGGGAAAATTGTAATTGCACACATTCTGTGATTATGATCTCCCCGGTGTAGTCTTTGCCTTGAATCCTCCCACTCCCTATCTCTCCTAATGAAGCAACTGCCAAAATGCATTGCTACATCTTCCCTAATGCCACAGAGGGTGCAGAGGACGGCCCACACTCGTGCTTTAATTAGCCTGCCACTTGACAGCGTTGCCTTTAGTCATGCGTGCAGACTCACATGTTCACCCCAGGAAAACATCAGTTGTCCAGTTGTGAGGGTAAATATTTAGTCTCACATGATTGACGATCTAGTGCCCGGTTGACTCAACTTCTCCCAAAATTCTCCTCCAATGAGCAATTTCATCATTCTCAGTTCCTTAAATTGAAGTTGTGGTAGTGGCTATGGGTATGATGCATAAAAAAAAATTCATATACATATACTTTCAACCTTTTCATCCGTCATTTGTCTTTGTCATTCAACAGCAGAAGTTAAACAGAGTGCGCTCATTATCGGAGGTCATGGAAAGCCATTGTGGACTCAAGGGCATTCAGCTCTGAAATTTCTCTGTGTCCAAACCAGAGTATAATATGAGCATACTGCAGTACTAAACAGGAAAAGTCAGCCGGACTTCACAATAAAAGTCCTGGGGTAGCATTGCTGTTATCAGAGACTGTGTTGACTACTTCTTTATCATTTGGTAGCTGAGTAAACATTGTGGCCTCCTCGGGCTTTTACAGCGTAAGGGTTTCCCCCTGCGACTATCTTTAAAATGGAGTTCACATTCCTCAATAGGGAGCGATCAAGGTCACAGTGCCATTGTGAAAAGGAAGCATGCGATTGGCCAGGTGGTGTGCCAAGCTGGGACACACACTAGTCCCAGTATGCTAGTGAGAGTGTGATAATGGATGCCATGTGTTCCAAATCATGGAGCTCTGTGGCTGTTTGTCATTAGGCAAATATGAAGTTGTTGTTCCCCTTGTGTCAGTAGAAGGATTACTGTGGTTTCATAACCTTCCCACTTTTATTTCAATTTTAAATTTGATCTTTATTTTATTATACTTTCAGTTAGCCTTTTATAAAGGATTCACTAGTGTTAGGCTAGTTTTCATTATCCACATTTTTGGATTATATCATGTATTAACAGTTTATCTGGGCTCCTTCAGTACTAGAGGATAGTCTCTTCACTCACCGAATGCTAGTGGTCAAAAGACTGAAACTGAAAAGAAAGGTTTATTTTCCCTTTATTTCTGCCAGGCAAAGATTTTAATGAACATTCATGCTTTTTCTTTTTTTGAGCCTATTTTATGGGCCTGATTCCCATTAAATTCTAGTAGAACTACTGCCATTACAAATACACAGGATTTAAAGGTCCCATATTATGGAAAACGGTTTATTCCTGGCGCTTATACATGTTCCACAGGAAATTACTTCCCTAAGCAGCTGAGAAAATTTTTAATCTGGCAGTATTTCTGTATTTTCCTTTTTCCCAAAACGGTGCCAAAGATAGGAGAAAAACGGCCCGTTTCAGAAAATGGTTCCTTTGGATGTCATAAGGCCCACGCCCAGGTGAACAACCAATCCCATTTACCTCGTCCCAAAATGCAGCTCTCGGCAGCGCCGCTGTTTTTACATTGCGAACATTGGAGCTACAACAACAACATGTCTACTGCAAGAGCCCAACGCAGGAGTTGTTCTGTTTTAGGATGCAGAACCAATTATTAAAGACAGATGTCTTGACCCTGAACTTATCAAAGACATTATGAACATGTGTGAGCACATGAACACTAGATAGTTATAATACTTCATATATTCAATTTTGATGATGGGCTACATGCAGCTAAAACAGTACAGCTAAACTTAGAGAAGTACTTTAGTAAATCACAACACATGTTTTGTTTGCTATTGATCGGTTTACAATGTAATTTCTGCTGACGTGAAATAAATAAACCCCGAATGCAAATACTTATTGTACTCATTTTTATTGTCATGCACAGTATTATCCATTGGTTATGATTATTAGAGAAATTGTGTCATGCATAGAATAATATAAAATACTTACTTCGCCATTTGCCTATGATGTAAACACCCATAGTCTGCTCTATACCGGTTAGCTGACATTTGCAGGACGAACATGTCCAAGCAAACATTGCCGAAACCCCTATGATCCACCATACATGTAGGTGGTTCTGGGATTTCATTCATTCGCCAAAGAACCTATTGATTGAGAAACAGTAAGTCTACAGGGATTTTCCAAACTTCATAAACACCACATTGATTACACGGAAGATACAATGTCTTTTATCACAAGTCACTGTTTGGATCTCCCTGCAGCACACGTTTTCTCTTTCACTTGGCATTGTGGCACAATTTCTACAAGTACACCTGTTGAGAAGTAGTGCAGAAAATTTAGACTCAATATGACTACAGTATACCAAACAACGTAGGACATACACTGTAATGGTGTATCTAAGTACTGGCAAGATGTGGACTGAGAAGTACAGGGCCTCTATAATATGTAACGATCGATTATTTGCGCTGCGGTGTTTGGATGCAAATAGGTTGCATCCAATAATATATTGGCTAACTAGCTCAACAAAATTGTCAATCCTAGCTTGTCTGCAAGTTGTATTCAATAAGCTTATGGACATGAGCCATAAACAGACCGGCTACAGCAGAGAGGTGTCGCTCACACACCCACATACACACTAATGCAAAACACAAGCACGCACTAAAGTACAATATTACACGGAATTGTTACCACTGAGAAACATTCTGCTGGGTTCTTGTAAGTGGAACCGCCTCAGCTGCCTCTTCCATTCTGGGTCAGACTCCGGCTCAAACATGTACGGTTTGAGACTGTACATGTTTGAGCCAGAGTCTGCAACACTGAGTGTTGGTTCTGGAGACATCAAGCTTGTTTACCTTTAGCAGCATGGGCGCTCTGCTCCCGCCCCCACCAGGTGATTGGTCGCCTCTCTGATTGGTCGTGAGGCGGAGAAAATGAGAGACTGAAACACACACCACAGAAGCTGGTTTTATACAGACTTCACAAACATCTTTTCAAGACCCCCAGGGACAGTTTTAAATAGCCCAAATGAGTACAATACCCCCCCCCCCCCTTTAATGTTACAATCCTTTGTGCCATAATCCAGAGTGAGCATTCATACAGAAACCCAGCTATCAGAAAGAATGATTAACCCACAAATGGTGACTGTAGAGGACATGAGGCTATGATCATATCTATTTAAAGGAAAAATCCACTCTGATGCTCTTCTAGATGATATCAGTTTGTTATATTGAAAGCATTCCAGGAGTTATTTTGTGATGAAGTGTTGTAATTTAGTTTTTTGGTATACCCACTTTCCCTCAATGCGCCTCGTCTACTTCTACTTCAGTTAGTGATTTTCCAATATTTCCCAGAATGCCTTTCGACAACCCCCAGAGAAGGGGGCTCTCTCTGCTATATACATGTAGGTGGAAAGAACAGTAGTGAATGTTTCCAGTCAAGAAAGAAGCGTGGATGGAGAGAGAACAATGCCATCGGAACTGGTTGTTGAAATTCCAATAAAGCCGCTATTTGTTTCACTTACTTGTCTTAGCACTTGCTTATGTATGCTTATTTGATGCTTGTTTAGGAAAGAAATGCACTTACGATTTCTGGTGACTAGTATATCTCGTGTCTACCTACGTTGAATGCACTTATTGTAAGTCGCTTTGGATAAAAGCGTCTGCTAAATGGCTGTAATGTAATAGACTGGAAGAGAGCATTGTATTTCACACGCTACTGATGGCAGATCGACAGACGCAAGCTGTGGCTGAATTGCATTATGGTTTATTGAGGCTACTGTCGGTGGAGAAATTGGTATCTCTGCCTCTTGTGGCAGACTTGGGTATCTGCCACAGAGAAACGGTAGAAAAGAAAAGTGTGTATTTAACTTCTGGAGGGATTCTGAACTACTTGACTCATCTAGAATAGTCTGAGTATATTTTTCTTGCTTACCAGGTTGCTGTTAGCTGTACTTTGATTGCTTAAGATAAAGTAGGTTTGCTAACTTATTGCACTCTTACCTTAACACTAGTTATGCTCTTAGTTGCTTGTTTAGGAAGGAAATGCACTTACGATTTCTGGTGACTAGTAGTTTTCTTGCCTACCTATGTTGAATGCACTTATTGTAAGTCGCTTTGGATAAAAGCATCTGCTAAATGACTGTAATGTAATGTAATGTAAATGTAATGACTACATTCCCCAGCACAACAACAACATCTTGCCCCAGCTGTAGGGCGATACTAATCAGCCGAGAAGGGTCCAGCTGCAGACCTCCACTCTCAGTACCCTAGTTCTGTGAGCCAATGGGGGTTGAGCATGAGTAGTGGGGTTTCGTTGTATGAAGTACGTAAACTTTCACTTATTTCACCTTAGCAGTCCATCAAAATCTGTTTCTGAACAAATTTGAGACGAATCTTCACTCATATTAGATCTACAAGGCCTAATTTAAAAGTTTGTTCTGACTTTCATAAGTCAACGGCACTACTGCACTGCCGGTTGCCACCGCTTTCTTGGCCGTGCTTCAAGCTAGTGGGAGACACCGAAGCGAAGCAGCAAAGGCCCAAACGACTACATATGCAAGTAACGTAGTCCAATACTACTTTTATGTCATACATTTTTATATTAATAACATTACAATAACGCTGATATGCTTTCATATTCAGAATAAACGCTTTATAAATAAATGCATTTACGGATCCGACTGCTAGCTCATTAGCTTGCCACTATAATTTCCCATAGAGGTTAGCGAGTTAGCTAACATAAGCTTGCGATTTACAATGCCGTTATGGTGCATTCCCTCGTACTCGTACTTTACATTTGTGACATAATTCGGTTGATTTGTGCTCAACGTTACGAGGTAAAAGTCTTTACTAGAGTGTGGTACTAGCCTACTAACATTAACGTAACTAGTTCACTGATATGTGCCATTTCTCTTCACTAATGGTGCTGTAGTAGTAGTTGTAGTTATTTTTCTTGGTTAATACTTGTAGAGATGTCCCTATATAATATAATTTAATGTACATGAAGGTCATCTGCATCTTCTCCCAGGAAGATGATGAGGGCTTTCAGGACACACTCCCTCCGAAGATGAATGTCCTCAGTCTAGGATAACATAATCTTGATTAATTTTATTTTTCCAAATCTCTACAGACAGACATCCTTGATCTTACAGCTAAACTCCTACACTCACTTTATTTAAAAACAGACAGACATTTTTGATACCAGAGTTTCATAAAAAAGTAGCTTTGTGTAACTGAAAACATTCCCTGCATATGAAAGACACGATAAGTATTGGTCAGCCCATATTAATGTGTCTATAAAAGGATACAGATAAACTGTGACACCCCTCTTAGCTACCAAGGAAACTCTACATTTGATGATATGGATCTACCTGGTCCAAAGTGTCCATGATGTCAGCAGTCTTTTGGCGTGTTGCTCCTCTTTTTGCACGGATGACTTTGATCAGCTGACTTGAGTGCATGTCTAACTGGGCCACTGAACTTCTCCTCAAGAGGAACAGCCATGAGCCTCTGTAACTCTGCATTGATCTAAAACAAAAAACAAATGACAGGATGACATGGATAAGGTATCCTGAATGAAAGGAAATGTAACTGGCCTCAGCCTGTATCCAGTTTTATACAGTTTTAACTAAGTAACCACTAAAGCCATTTTGTCTGCAATGACCCTTTCGTTGTTCCTGATGCTGATTTCTGTCAGAAGTTCTCGTCTCTCTTTTTCCAGGCTTTCCAGAGTCTCACCAGTAGGGAAGGATGGATAAAAGTTTGCTTCAGCTCATTTTGGCCTCTTCACTTTTTTTCAGCAGGGAAAGCATCTGTAGTAGCTTTAGATTTCAGCGAGTTTACTGACAGCTTTGGACACCCCTGTAATTTGAGCTGAGTCCTGTAGTTTCCCATCTTGTACTTCAGTCGCTGTTTCCAACCATAGCAGCCATTGAAAGAGCCAGGTTCTTTCAAAGAAGGGTGTTTTTTGATTAAGGCTTCTGCAACTGCAGAAATGTGCATCCTCTGGGTAGGCTTTGTATTGGTAAATTTCTTCTGCTAGTCTATTCAGATATCAGACTTCATTCGGGAGCTGACAATTAACATTTTGTGGCTCCCATGGTACTCAGAATTCCCCTTCGCTAGCTGCAGCTCTGTGTCATATGAAAATCGTGGAATTGGAAAGTCCTCTGGCCACTGTGTTCGAGATGACACAGACTCGGGGGATGAGAGGATTATTGTGTCATTTGATGCCGATGAAACACAGTCATCAGACTCAAGTGAAAGAGAATGAGATGTGGTCTCAGTGGCACTGATCAAAGGTGGATTTGTTTGCTGCTGGATCACCTTGATTGTCCCCAAATCCTGAAGTTCAGTGGTAGAATTCAGATTGAAGAAGTCATTGCCAAAATCTTGGTCCATGTATTGCAGTCTGAGGTTGCCCTTTAACCCAAAGGTAGTCTTTGGCCGAATCCCAATTCTCATTTTCACCCCTACGACTAGTTTTCGAGGGCTCCCTCGCCCTTCGGCTTGGCCCTCGGAACAGAGTCACAAGGGGTAGTGGTTGAAATCTCCCCCTATGAAATGGGACAACCCTTCAAGACCATGATACGTCATCGATGACGTTTACGTACACAGATGCGACGAGTTCGTTACCATAGTTATTGGACATTGCACACATCACAGTGACATTTGCCATTCATCTGATGGAGATAGAAGCATGGACGCTCGCGATTTGTTCACAATTTATACGTTTCACGCTATCAATCGATCAAACAAGTCATCAAATAAAAGAAGACCACTGCTTGATTACCGGGCCACTTCATGATAGAATAGCGTTAGCGGTGCTCTGTAGTCTGCACTGATATTAGAGGAGCCGTAACAAGTGCAGCAACTTCGCTGCTGGACTGGAGTTATATTTCGGGCGTCATATGCCATCAACGGGGGGAACTGCGACATGGAAATATGTCATGACTGTCATGCACAAATCAGCCTAAAAACAATGTTGTAACGTTAACTAGTGAGGTAGAGACATCGGAATACTAGCGATTTTTTGTTATGCTTGTTAAGAAAATGTCTATAATACATTGAAACAACATTAAACGTTAATAATACGTTTCGAATATTTTTTAAACACCATCTGATGTTAGCATCAGCAAAAACACCTGCAGCTACTGCCACCGCAGCTGATACCGGCCGATACACATACGAACATGTGAATAAGGGGAGTATTGGCACTTTTCCACTTCAAGCACTGCTTCTGGGTGTAGTTCAAAAAGTGTGACCGTGCACGCCGACAAACACGAACCAACACTCCATGTAACGTCAGCGACACACACACACACACGCCCGAAGTGGTCTGAACAGAACTGCGGGCGCGGACCCTGTAATTAGCTAGGTGGCAAGCTAATATAAGCTAATGTAAGCCTTACCCAGCTCAGTATTGCTGCGCTGATGTGCTAATAAGCATCTACACCAGTACACAACATGAATACGCAACTTTCAGTTAGTCAGTCAGAGTCCCGCCCGCAAATTACTAACATTAACCTACCTGTCTACTAGCGAACTAATGTTAACGTTACCATGCTCCAGGCTCGCTGGCAAAATACTAACTAGCATAGCAGCAGGGCACTATACAGATTTTAGTAGCGAAATGCACAAAACCAGTGAAATGCATCGAAAATGTTAATTTAAAACTTGGTAACATTAGCATGACTTAATGATAGCTGGTTTGGTTCAGTCAGTTTATTAAATACTTAACTTAACGCATAACAAAATTTGTCCAATTCAGTTGGACCATTTTATGACTAACATATTACAAATAAATATATAGAAAATAAAACTTTTTTAAACTTTTTTTTATTTACAGCATTAGATTTACCTTCTATCCAAGTCACCTTAACAAGAAAAAAATGGCGGTTCAACTGCCAAGGGGAAACGTGGAAAAGATGTGGACGTCATGATGTCAGATGCACAATACTAAGCGAAATCTAATTGTCGCGCTTTTACTGGTATAAGAATAGCAGGTTAAGGGAACAAAGTGTTATTTCAAATTGATATAATCCACAAAAGTAGACTGCCATCACTAAAGCAGAAATCTGAATGAGACTCATCTAAAACATTACGTTAGTTCAACTACTATTGAAATACTCTTTTTACAGTGTACCTCAAAGATTTGTCAGTCTATAAAAGTTGTAAACTCTGTGATTCTGTCTAGTGCTGGGCTTCAGTGATCCTCTCAACGGGGAGGTGAAACCCCGCATCCTGCTGATGGGTCTGCGGCGAAGTGGAAAGTCCTCCATCCAGAAGGTGGTTTTCCACAAGATGTCCCCCAATGAGACCCTCTTCCTGGAGAGCACCAACAAGATCTGCCGCGAGGACGTCTCCAACAGCTCCTTCGTCAGCTTCCAGATCTGGGACTTCCCTGGCCAAATCGACTTCTTTGACCCCACGTTCGACTATGAGATGATCTTCAGAGGCACCGGAGCGCTGATCTTTGTCATTGACTCACAGGTAAGGCCACACAACAGCCATGGCTGACTGGCTTAAAGGCGAAGTAACACACCCTCTGGTGGCCACATTGGTGGTCTTGGGCAACAATAACTCTGAACAGTTGATTGCATTTCCAAACGTCCGACTTAACGGTCCAACAGAATTGAATAGACGTGGTTAATTTCTGTGCTATTTATGACTGAGAACTGATCATTTCATCACTGATACATCTGATAGGTTTTGTGTTTAGATAACATCAGCTTGCTACATTTCTGATAACATACCTGATTTGCACACTAGCTAACAGTAGTGATTAGTAGAAGCTAGCGTTAGCAGTGGCTAGTAGTCGCATGTTAACATGAACTAAATTAACTAAATTAGCTAGCTAACAGTTCCAGCTCCAACTCGAGTGTTTTGGACTAGAGACTAGGGCTAAAGATAATACAGTTTACTGAGTCACAGTAACCTACATTTGGAAACAAATGTACCTGATCACACTATATACTTTGACTAATAACATTACTGAATGTCCTTTTACCCAACAATGTTTTTTCAAGTGTCTCACCTTTTCTGGCCTGGTTGTTACATATTTAGCCATTATTTGCACATAGCCAATTCTTCAATGGACGGCCACAATGGTACCAAACTACAAAGTCTCTATTGACAACTGTCATTACTATGTTTATTTCAATACATTCTAGAGATGTATTGAAACTATGCAATTACTAGGTAGCACTGGTGCTCCTGACCTCCAGTTATAGTAAGTTATAGAAAATACTGACTGGCAATTTTACACTTCTCTGACAACTAAAACTGTCAAGTTACTGTCTAGCACACAGTTTGGGGCACATAAACATAGGTTTCATTGTCATAACTGACTGGCTGCTGTTTGTTTGGCTAGAACAGAACAGAAAACCACAGAGGAGTTGGCATGCTCCTGCGTTATTTAAACAAAGTCACACCAACACAATTTTTTGTAGGTGCACCAGTGCAGCCAAATTGAATTTCCATTTTAATACATTTTAATAGCATTTGAACCAAAATAGTCACACTTTAGAGCCCTGCAATTTTCTCATGTTCGATTATTCAGTATGTGGTCTAAATAAATATTCAAATATTCAGTTAGTGCTCCACTTTACAAAGGCTAAAGCAGATTATGGACAAAAAGCATCACATCTATCACTTTGGGATTAGTTGCATATCTTTAGCAATCACACTGTCTATGAGGACAGAGATTTTCTCAGTTCAAAAGTTTGTCTTGCTAGTCTGGCTAGTTCCCATCTTCCTGGCTGGTAGAAATGGCTGCATGGAGCCATGCTACCTTCCACTCAACCATACTGTCCTTTACTTTCTTGAAGTTTGCCCACGTTGAGCTTTAGTGCTAGTGAAAGCAGCTAGTGGGGGATAAGGATAAAACAGTGGCAGAGAGAGGTGGAGGGTTTTCTACATGACATAAAAGCTAATGGTCTATATCATAGCGCTTAATCAGCTGTTTGAGGTCTCTCTCTATATATTAGACTGTTAACATTATTCTAATGACCTATCTCAATATTAAAAAGAAACACCCAAACATCCAAATTACAAAAGTTAACCTTGATCCTTATGAACGAATATCCGAATATTTGTGTTGTTGTGTCTTATGACCCATCCCTAAAGCATTCATTCTTAAATGGGTTTGGCTGGATGTTATATTCAGTGTTCGAATAAATATTCATGAGGAGCTTATTTACTGTCATTTCAGATTATTTATTATGTTCATTGATGGCTTGCAGCACTTGTGTGTCGTACATGTGATAAATGAGGGCATGTTACAAGCAGCATAAGACTGCTAGTTTTTCTTTTTAAGTCTGAATGCAGCCTTCATCAGTGTTTTGACATTTCTTGCAGGTATTTCTAACAAAATGTCATTTAATTTTCATGAAATTGTGGTTCTGTGGTTCTCTGTACCTCTGTATGTCAACAATGGAGAGATAAACAAAAGCCAGAAACGTTGTGATGGTTATTTTATGGATTCTTTGTTACAGTTTAAGCTGGGTGAGTTGAGAAACAAAACAAATTTCTCCTGAATTGTCAGGTCTTGATAGCTCGTTTAATAAAACCGGACACACCAGGTTCCAGTTTGTATCTGATTGGACTAGTGTATATGAAAAAAACCCACTCAGATTTCCTCTTACTTATTAAAACCTTATTAAAACCTGTATTTTATCAATGCTAGTGGCACACACTCAGTCGGACTTGAGTGATAGACGCTACATACATCCAGAGTATGTATGTACCCCCCCCCCCCCCCCGCCAAGCTAATATATTTCTCATCCTTTTGATAAAGAGCCTTGCTGTGAATTCCACTCAAAAATTCCCTCAGTTCACACCAGGAGGTCACAGTGCTGCAGACCTCTGATGTCTTGAGTTTCAGAAGGAGTTTTTGAGTTACAGTACTGAACTCACACACACACTGTTGGAGCGGTGAATTCTACTCTGAACTGCTCACATCTAAAATAGAAAATGTGGATTCCAAGCGAACTGGGGTGCGTTAGGAGTGAGAAAGTAATCGGAACGTACTACAACAAACAACTGCAAACCGCATTCAGCAACAGGTTCAACTGATGCAACCGGTATGAACACTAGAGAAGGTGAATGACATCACACTGGAATCACGACTAATTGGGCAGTGTGAACCTAAATGAACAAGTGAACTTTTCTGGACCAATGAAAACAAACCATACGTGTGATTGCAATAGTGGGATCCTTTTTTTCATGATAGGATGACTATGTGGAGGCTCTGAGCAGACTGCATCTCACAGTGACCAGAGCCTACAAGGTCAATCCAGACATCAACTTCGAGGTGTTCATCCACAAAGTGGACGGTCTGTCGGATGACCACAAGATCGAGAAGCAGAGGGACATTCACAAGCGTGCCACTGATGACCTGGCAGATGCAGGCTTGGAGCGAATACATCTAAGGTGGGCTTTTTTTATGGATTAAAGAGATAGTTGAATCTGAATTTGAGTACTGAAAACCAAGGGTTCTCTTTCCTGGTCCTGTGTTTACATTCGCCAAGGCCCTATTGGGACAATGGGATAATTGAGAAATAAACAAAAAATCCCTGATTAACTAATTGAAGTTCAGTGAATGTTTTAATTAGTGAAAATACTGGAAATACAACATTGTTGTACTTGCTCTAGTGCTACACTTATGCTGATTTGAATTCTCTTCCTTGACCTCCACAGCTTCTATCTAACTAGTATCTATGACCACTCCATATTCGAGGCTTTCAGTAAAGTTGTCCAGAAACTCATCCCACAGCTGCCCACACTAGAGAACCTGCTCAACATCTTCATTTCCGTGAGTAATCCTATTGCTTTGGGTCATGGCCGGCCGACACAGCACCCCCCAGAACATCTAGGTGGCTTGTAGGACAGTCTGGATTTCACTATTGGCTGACCTTCTGAAGTTTAAGCGAATCCACCCTTTGGGGGGCGTCCGTGTTGCTTGGTTGGCTAAGGTCCTGGGTTCAAATCTGGCCCTGGAACCTTTGGCACAATGCAATGCTAATAAATAGGATATCTCCTCTTGAGAAAAGAGACTTCGTCTTTTAGTGAAATCTCTACTCATGATATTGCATGTGCATGTTCTTCTGCACTTTGCTTTGCAGTCAGTAGGTGGCAGTGATATGTAGCAGATAGACATGTAGCGTTGCATGAATCAGACATTGCATGGAATGTTAATGTTAACCAACAATTGGTATGCATGTTGCTGAATTTTGTCCTGCACAATAATCCTCCTTCAAGGATAAAAACAGACCTGTTGAACTGAATTTTACCACTGACATTCCTGGATTACTAACCGGGCTTGCAGGGCACATGCCTTGGGCCGCTGGACCACTAAGGTCCCCAAAAGGCACTCTTGTACATAAATTTGCAGTATCTCACTAATTTCAACTGGAATAAGTGCCCAAGGTGCCACATTTATATGATCAATACTGAATACCCTTACTCTAGTCTCTGTGTAATATTTGCAATTCAAATTGTGTCACTATTGGTGCCTGTATGGCTATTTGCAAGTTGTACATGTAGCAATGTTTTTTTGCCTGCCAAGCTACTGACTTGAAATGATAATGTGGTGTTGTACAGTGTCTGCATGGCAGGACACTCTGCTTCGACGCCAACAATCCTTTGCTTATGAACCCTCATTCTCTGATCTGTGCTGCATCATCTTCAGATGATGCCACATCCTCTTGATATTGTCACCGTTAGTAGGGTTTTTACAAAAAATCAGATATGGTCCAGTCAGTGTTTTCCACCCATGATCTGATGAATATGATGCAGTTTGATTTATTACTCATTTATTTTCTAACTAATCAGTACTACACTGTTTTTCTATGGCTTTCAGTGGCTGTTTCAGAGGCTTTTACACCTTTTGTTGTTCAAGGTCTTTTTATTGAAGGTTTAATACATTTTGCATACATTTAGAAGTGATACATAACTTCTTTTTTTTTCCTTTTTTTTACAACATACACTATATTGCCAAAAGTCAGTGGACACCTGATTATCACACCTATATGAGCTTGCTGGTCATCCCATTCTAAAACCATTAATATGGAGTTGCGGCCCCTTTGCGGCTATAACAGCCGCCACTCTTCTGGGAAGACTTTGCACAAGCTGTTGGAGTGTGTCTGTGGGAATTTGAGCCCATCCAGCCAAAGGAGCATTTATGAGGTCAGGCAGTGATGTTGGACGAGAAGGCCTGGCTTGCAATCAACGTTCTAATTCCTCTCAAAGGTGTTCAATGGGGTTGAGGTCAGGGCTCTGTGCAGGCCAATCAAGTTCCTCCACACCAAACTCGTCTAACCATGTCGTTATGGACCTCATGCTGGAACAGCAAAGGGCCTTCCCCAGACTGTTGCCACAAAGTTGGAAGCACCCAATTGGCTAAAATGTCTTCGTATCCTCTAGCATTAAGACCAGACCATTATCCCTCCTCCACCAATTAGTAGGTGTCCACTGACTTATGTATGTGTATGTAACCCCACAATCCCATTGCACAACATTCAAAGTACACATTGCATATAAAAACTACATGAACAAGTAAATAATAGTAGAAAAGAAAAAGTTAATTTAGAAAAAATGATAAATCATGATAAAGAAAAGAAAAACTTATACATATAATAATAATAATCATCATTTTACAAGAAAAGAAAGAACTATAGAATTAAAATGCTGTCAATGTCCATCATTTCTACATGAGCTAATGAGCTGCCATATAGTGTAGAGATTTCCTGCACTGCCTCGATTTTCTCTAATGTCAGATGATTCATTAGATATCCTAGCTATATAGTGAAGGTTGGGGGGTATGTTTCTTTCCATTTTAATAAAATGAGACGTCTTGCTAAAAGTGTCGCAAAAGATATTATATTCTTGAGAGAGTCATTAGGACAGAGTTCCTGCGAGATAACACCAAATAAAGCCTTTATGGCAAGAGGTTCAATTGGTATCCCTAATGCCTCTGAAAATAAATTGAAAATCGATCACCAGGAATTTGTCAGTTTTGGGTGTCAGACGTGTCAGAATTTAGCTAATTTGACTTTGGACCAGTGTAACCTATGCAAATAAATTGTTAAATTGTATAAGTGAATGTCTTAGTGATGATGATGAATGTATTCTGTCTAAAATATTCTGCCATATTCTATTGCTGAGTGTTATGTTGAGATCACCTTCCCATTGAGTTTTAGGGCATTGAGAGGTTCCGCGTTGTGTGAGTTAAGGAGAAAATCCTTTGAGACAGTCCTTTGTGAACATTTGTAAACATAAGGAAAAATAAATAAATGAAGATAAAAAATAACTAAATAAATACTAAGTGGGCAGTATACATAACCTTTGCATGCATCACAGTGAACATTGTTTACTCACCAGAGAAGATATAATCAGCATAAGTAAGAGTGATTTAAAAGAGTGAGTTAAATCTTAGTTAGTCCTTTGGTGCTTCTTGCAGGATTGTATGTTTCGCATAAGCCATTGCATCCTCTGGGCTTTGAAACTCTCTCAGTTCCATTATGTGTGATGCGGAATAGTGCTGGGTAGGAAAGTCCCTACCGAATGCCGTCTCATCCACGGAGCAGCTCTTTAACTTCACTGAATGCGGATCTGGCCTGTGCAACACTCAGGGTGGTAACCGGGGAATATGAGAATGGCAGTTCCTTTGAACTGAAGAGGACCGGACTCCCTTGCACGGCGAAGGACTTCAACACAGTCTTGATAATAATGCATTTTCGCCACAATAACACAGGGCGTACTACCTGCTTACCTTGCTTGGAAGCCTCTGTGTGATCTATCGATCAGAAAGTCCCTCCATGTCAAGGCATTTTTCCCGTAGGTAGGTGACCTCTGTTTCAAATTTGCCCATCTTGGTTTGCAGCAAAGTCACGTCATCTGAGCATGATGATAGGCTGATCGTTCAGATTTGACATCAAACTCCTCAGCCAACACAGTCTTTACCTCTGACCTGAGCAGCGCAGCAATATCCTTTTTCAGTGAGGCGAGAATTTCGGTTTTCAGGTCTGCCACCTCCATTTGGTCGTCTGACTTGGGGGAGTCACTGTTCCCAGTAGATGAAGCACTTGAACTCGCGGCTTTGGGCCCAGCAGCTGTGGCTCCTCCAGTGAATTTGTACTTTCACAAATTATTGGCCATTGGCTTGACAATAACAAAACTAAACTTAAGAAAAGTAAAAATAACAGGCTTAGAGTAGCATTTTGTAGCCTTTTGTAGATGTAGATGTAGCCTAAAAAAAACAACAAATCAAGTTTCAGCAGAGCTTGTCAAAAACACACCTTTGGAGTCACCCTCTCATAGAGATATAGAAGATGCTAGCACCGGGGTTCCTAGCAGGATAATTCTGACCTATTGAATAGTCAAAACTGAGTTGTCTTTTGAGTTTTTAAAAAGGTAACATTTCATCACCTCATGTTTAAGACGTCCAGGAAGTTTTTTAAATTTTGCCTTTCAATCAATTTATCGAAGAGATACGTGAGCTTGCAGGTTTCAACTCGATGTGCCTCTCAAGCACAGAGCACAACTACTCTGTGAAATCAGCTGCAATAGTGTCTGGTTGGAATGCACTCCGGCAGACTCCTGGC
This sequence comes from Hoplostethus mediterraneus, assembly GCA_034670385.1. Lineage (NCBI taxonomy): Eukaryota > Metazoa > Chordata > Actinopteri > Trachichthyiformes > Trachichthyidae > Hoplostethus > Hoplostethus mediterraneus. Next base: position 62,294 of record JAXDDW010000312.1, on the reverse strand, counting down.
CGTTTATTGCACACGGATGACAACCCCTTTCATAGCTTATATAAACAAGATGATCTCCCTCGGCTAATTGTCTAAATCAGTGAGAACACTGGCTCTGATCCTGCCAGTGTTTCTTGGATTAAACAGACTTGCTGGAGTACTATTGCCTGCCATGAATCATTCATAAACTAAAGCAAAAACTTGAGTGAAGAAAATAACTGCTGATTCAAGTGCACTCCAACTCTATACAGTAGTCCAATTCCGTTCCATCCAATTAAATCTCCTACATTTCTGATTCAGGCACTGAGCGTTGGGTTTAGCCGTCATGTTTTTAAGTCTTTAACTCTCAAATTGAAATCCAGACTTTCTCTGTGTGTTTCGGCGAGCTGTAGAATGGGAGATTTGCTGCTAATTGAACAAGCCTATAATGAAAACGGTTCACTCGCTCAAGGGAAATCTACTGGCAATGGCAGTTTTTTTAGGCCTTATTAATTATTCACGCATTACTGCCTCTCAAAATGTTGTTGTTTAGAAGTCGTTGACAGGTGTTACTTTTGTCTCTGTCTCATTGCATTTTGTTGAACAAAGTTTTTCCCTCAGATGTTTTGCAATTGCCATTAAATTAAGCTACTAAATACTACTTGAACTACTAACGACCTTGGTTATAAATGCATGTGAGATGGGGCACCAGTGCATGTGCGAGTACAGCCACCGTGTGGGCGTTTTATTTTTAGATGTTGGAAGAAATAAATCTCACGGATCTGATTTCCTATCAGGCTCTCATAAAGCAGGATTGTATGAAATGATATTTGTGATAGTGTTTCACAGAGAGGGAGACCACCGTGACACTGTGTTTACATGCACAGAGTTATGCCCAGTTACTCAAGTAACCTGGTTTTGGATCGACGCATGTAAACATCATAACTGGGTTAGAATAACCAGGTTAAGCTCACACTCATATTATGAGAAACCTGGTTAAGATGCCTGGCTTACTCTCACATTAAGCGGGTTACTGTGGCATGGTAACATCTCACTGCTTTCACTTTTGGGTTTCACCATCTGTCAAATTCAGATTGGCAAAGCATTATGGGTACTTGTTCTGATCTTCTGATGAAAAGTGCAATTGCCTGTGATGACATCATTTGTCAGCAGCACCAAGAAGATCACACAGATTACGACTGGGGTCATTTCTTTTTATTAAAAGTTAGCTACTATTGCTCAGTCAAAGAGGGAGGGGGGATATTCTGTGAGCTGGTTTATTCATAGCAACAATGAGACTCAATCACAGGCTATCAAAAGTTTATATAGACAGACAACTTGAGGAAGACCGTATTGGCAATAATTGGGTTACTTGTTGCATGGAAACATAGCCACTGGAAGCTGGACTCAACTGGGCCTCCACTTAGTTCCCCTCTTTCTTGCCTCTGTCTCTGTTGTCAGAACTCGGGTATCGAGAAGGCCTTCCTATTCGACGTGGTCAGTAAGATCTACATCGCCACAGACAGCAGTCCAGTGGACATGCAGACGTATGAGCTGTGTTGTGACATGATCGACGTGGTCATTGACATCTCCTGCATCTATGGGTAAGAAGGTGGCAACGCACGGCAAACCACAATAAGACTAGATTTGTTTTCATCCATCTGTCGAGCGAGTTTTACGCAAACATTTGAAATGTCACCACACACTAAAATGTGAATTAGGTGCATTTCCACCAGCTGTCACCTAATGTCAGCCATATTTTATCCAAAGATTAAATGCACTAGGCAATATGCTGCTTCCAGAGATGTTGCAAAGTGGGAAATTTCAATTTCCTACTAGGGAAAAATGGAATTGAATGGAAGTATTAATTGTACATCTTTATAATAGTCAAAATACACTTAACTTTCTTAACTTAAGAAAACACCTGTGGTGGTAAATGGTTAAACATATAAACATGAAATGTAAAGTTGCACTTCCAGTTGCTAACATTCTATGCTAACTAGCTAGCTAATGTTGCCAAATATCATTGAAGTAACTTTAGCTGTTGCATGGGGAATGGTATTTTATGTTGGGCAAAGAAAATCTCTCAGGCGTCCATGTTTCTTCCATGTTTTTTCTGAACTTGACCACTTGTAATTATGACCTACCAGCTGGGAATTTGCCACTTCTGACTTTTGAATGGAGTGTCGCATTGGTTTGTGTTGGAAACAACATGTATGCCAGGCTAACGTACCTATTAATGGTCATAAAACTATGATGGAAATGTGTCATACATGTTAGAAACAACGTGTATGACATTTGGATTTTACAGTCAACATTTCAAGACAGTTCAGAAGAACCAAAGCCACTTTTGAACTCTGACGCTGTGAAGTGTGAAAACTTGATACTGTGATATTTAGGAAATTGTATCACATTTTACTGCTTTCATTCTGCTTTTCTAATTCGACACATCATTTGCAAAAACAAAAACATTGGATGGAAACCCAGGTACTCGCTCCGTTAATTTACAGCAATGCTTCACTTGTCCATGGGTGTTGTCAGCCTGTAACATTAGCTGCCCTGTGGACCTACTTTGCAAATATGCATAATTGCAACCACTTGTCAAAACTCCCAAGCACATAATGAAATGATATTACCTCGATGTACGTGATGTCAGTGATCTGATACATGATCCCCCAAAAAATAACAATGATGACAGAACAGATGTTTAGTATTACTTTGATACTGAATATTAAAAGTTGACATTTTCTGTATTTTATAGAAGTTCTGTGACCCTAGAAAACTTTCAAAATGTGAAGTAATTTATTTATAAAGCGCTTTTAAAAATCAGGTTTGTGCTTTACAGAGCAATAATGGACATTATGTTCATGCCTTTTTAAAAGCCTCATTTTATTAGCTTTTCAGGATACTCACATTATGCAAACCTACATGAAATGGAAAAACAGCATGACCTATTGCAATAAACAGTGTCATATGCAAACTGAAGCTCTCCAGTCTCAATTTGGTTAATCAACTTGGCAATTCTTTTTCTTTTTTCATTCAGTTGAAGTCCATCTAGTATACATCTGTTCCTGCCTTGCATTGCTTTTGGAGCCAATAGCCTCTGTAGTAGTAGGATATGACTGACAGGGCTGAAGATTGCACAATACTGTTTACCACATACTGTAGTAAATTTATTCATTTGTCATAGGGGTTGCAACAGAAATAATGCTAAAGCCAGACCTCAGATCACTATATCAGATAAAATTGTATTGATTATGTAGGGAAAATGTGCCTTTGCAGCAGCACAACAATAACAATGTGATACAATAAAGAAAGGAAAAAAAACAATATAAATGAGCATCGAGCAAAACAGCATGATATAAACATGCACAACCAATGATTTGACCACGACACTATGTTAAGTAGAAATGCAAGATTGAAAATATGAAAAGGTTACAGCATTAAGAGGGTGTGCAGAATAACAGCAGTTGTAGCTGCAGAACCTATTGAGATGAAAAAGACTATAAAAGGGGGAACGTGCAGTGCAAAAACGCATATACAGTGTTGTCCTATATGTTATGATTTAATTAGTAGTCATGACTTAGACTTGGTCAAGGATGCCAAGATGAGAGATGAAGCAATAGTTATTCAAGTTGCTGAAATCCTAATTCTTCACAAGGTGAAGTATGCTGGCTGCATTCATATCTCACAAATGGTACCAGAATGAATCGCCGTGTTTGATATAACAGGAGTGCGAGTTGAAAGTGAAAGCCCAAGGTAAACTCTTAATCTCTTACCGCTGAACCTCTTCTCAGTTCAATTATCACTCCAGCTGGGAGTGTAATTAGGCTGTAATCTAGATCTCTATAGTTCTGTGAGGATAAGATTCAATGGAAACCATGGGAAGGAGAATTGCAGAGCGATTGCACAAATCTGACCTCCACTAAAACGAGAAGGGAAGGGACATCTCTTTGTTAAAGCTCTCCCAATATCATAGGCAAAATCATGGTTCATTTTTCTTATGGCCTTGGCGAGGTTAGTTATAGAACGGCAATTATTTGAGTCCATTGTGTATCAGCGAGCTGCAAGGCAACACATTTCTTGATCTACCGACACCTACGATACTATCTGAATAATCTAGTTTTACAGAACTGGATAGTACGGAGCAAATTTAGAGCATCTCTTTGAAAAGAGGGACAGGGGAAGGTCACAATCAGATAAAAGAAGCAGAAAGGCATTCATTCTTTTTTTGTTTTTTCTTTATTTAGCCTCCATGTTTGGTGCTCAGTGCTCATTGCTGTCGTGTTTCTGCACTGCAGTTCCCAGAGATCACCTGTCAGTCCAACAGCATCCTGGATCTTCTGTTGATGGAGTTTAAGTTTCTGTAGGTGGCGTCCTTTTCTTTGTCTGTTCAGCCATGGTGGCTATTGCTGCTCATGCGAACTACCCAGTTCTTCTTTTTGTTCCTCACAAACCCGATATATAAAATGCATAAATTCCTGTGCACAAGAGGATTTTACCAGAGAAAGTCAGAACTGCGAAAGTAAACTGGCTATGGGTTAAATCACTATCACTGGGCAGAAATCTCAATTTTCAAGCCTGTGAATGCCTGTGAAATTTACCAGATGTGGCCGTCCGTCGGCAATAGTTTTTGCGGTGTGTCCCACTCCATTGGCACTAGTCGGTGGCTGTTTGGCCGATTCAGCATGTTGAATCGGCGGCGGAGGCCGTCAGTGAGAGAGAGCTCTCTGATTGGCTGTTTAGCTTAAGCGAATCTATGGACGAGAAGAGAAACGAAAGTGAGCAAAGCAAGCAAACGACACTCAAGAGGGCACCCACACGGCAACTGACAACCCCAGTGCCAGTTGCAACTTTTTATCAGACGTATTCTCGATTAGTATAACGAAACCATTTAAGTGGCGAGCGAACCATTACCCCTGAGTGGTCAAAGCCATCAGTTACCAGATGAATGTGCAGTAGTGAGGTGGAAATTGACCTCATGAACAAGTCATTAGCATTTAAATGATTGGACATCTAATCCTGTCTATAATGTCCTCATAAAAACTTTTACCACATTGAAGTCTGTTCTGGTTTGCCAACAAAAAGTTTGCCTTGAGTATTGGTTTGCTTCACTGCTTAATGCAAACATCTCTCTTTCACTGAATAAAGCAGACATTCCTAAATCATATTCATTGTACAGATTTATTATCATTATATTCAATATATAATGTAAATATATTTATATTTATGTAACTATAGCTATTTATTATGATTATTTTAATCAAGATCATAATGATAATCTATGGCATTTAAAAAACAAAACCTGGGCTGTACTCAAACAACAAACCGTTTGAATTATTGCTACTAGAATTGAATCACAAGACGCCTAATGGTTATGATACAACAACAACATATACATAAAGACAAGTAATTTAAAACAAATAGTTTTAAGTTTTAACCTTTATTAGTTAAAACTTAGAACGTGCAGTAAAAATCCTGAACTTTGTAGAGCAAAAAAAAAAGACGTTGACTTAAATTGAATCAAAGTTTCCACAGTATGTCCTCAGCAACAGACATGGTGAATTGAGGCATGAAAAGGTGCAAAGTGTCTTTTGGCTGCATATTTAGGAGTATTCCTATCTGAAAATGTGCCTGTGGTGTGTGCAAGGAAGACGGCGTGTTGGAAGACGGCTGTTCTTTTAGTCTTTTTTTGGAGCTCGTTGTACAACGCAGTTATTGCTTCACTTGCTTCACATCCACTGCCACCTCTTTCCTGAAGTCGACTTTCTTGAGCCATCAGGATGATTTGCCCGGTATTGATCAACAGGCAAAATTAGGCTGGGGGATCACTGCCAAGTTACTGACCATGTAAAACTGCCAGAAATTCACACTTGGCAGCAATCAATGGCAGGCACCTGTGTTGTATGACTGGGAGGAGCAAATTCCTGCAGTAGTCGTTATCCTGAACTTACACAACAATTCACAGTGTATGCAGCGTATTGTGTACCCCCCCCCAACAAGATTGAGCTTTCTCATTAAAAAAAAGCTCAGGCTCTTCCGTCCACTCCCTACGGGCTTTACCTTGGCCTTCCTCACCCCTGCCGAATCTCCCTCTCAAGAAATTCTGGCAGTGGGAGGAGCGTCACTGGATTGATTAGCCTTGACAAAGCAACAAAAAAAACTAGCTTTCCCCTTTATCACCTGTCATTATTTCACTTTTTTTTTCCAACATAGAAGACAGCAACATGGGAACAATGTGGAGAGCGATTAGCCATTAGCTTGCTTTCATTAGATCTAGCAAGTTGAGAGAGACATCTGTTTCCTAGCTGACAAAATAACAGAAATTGCCCCCAGGGGATTGAGGGTTTCAGCTCATAAATTAGTGAAAGGGTGATGAATGTAAAGCTTGGCGCATTGCAGGTGCAAAACGTTCTTGTCCTCAGTCCTGGCATCCCAGTTCAGACTGAAGAAAAACTGACAACTTCTAGCCAGATCATGAAAGCTTTTCCATCTGCTGTTCTAAACACCCTGGGCTAAATGTATAAAACTCTGTGTAGATTTAGGTGTAGAAATCTGTGTATGCACAAAACAGAAAACATGCATACGCTCAGATGTATAAAACCCCACGTACGTCTGTTCCCACGTGTTTTTTCTTCATACATCTGAATCATCCTGAAATTGTGTGCATGTGCACGAGCCTTCTGACCATGCCCACAATTTACTATAAATAGCTTCCAACACACCCCCAACTGCCTGGTTTGCATAGAAAGGGACAGCATTTAGTTTAGTTTGGAGGACAAACGGCGGAAGCATTTAAGAAGAAATAGAAGAAAAGAAGCGCAATTTTACAACTGTGAAATAATAGTTGATCAAAATGACAGAAGAAAACGCGTATTATTTAGAAGCCTAAGCTCTGGCATTACCAACCAAATGAAACAAGTTGAATGGCAGGAAGTAACCGAAACCATCTCCCTTTTAAAAGCCCAATGCAACGCTCTACCACAGAGCGCACGGCTGTGCACCACATTATAGCGCGTCTGTTGTGGCTCTGGGGGTTTGTACATGGCATAAGTAACCATGGCTTCAATGCATACAGATTGTCACCTGAGGGTATCAAATATTATATACATAAACAATATTATATACATATATTACATTTGGGAAACCGGACATCACTGCAAATTGCATTTTGATGTTGGCCTGTTCAGCTGCTGTGTGGGAACCTGATGTATCTATTACTCAAAGAAATTATGCCACCCCACACCATGGGCATGACCCGGCTCAGGGCAGCTCAGGATATCCCTGATCTGTCCGCAAGCTCCTGCTGAAACGTCCCCGTCGCTAAAAACCCGATTGTTGTCAATACCTGTAGATGGACGGGGATGACAGGGTTTCTCCGAGAGTGCCGTTCCAACACAGGGCCCAGTTCAGTACACAATTTGAAGAGAACAGCTCTTGGAAATCCAAAGCGGCGCATTAGTCAGTCAACATCATGGACCAGAAAATCACTACTGTCTCGTTCTCGCCTAAATTGTGTCACGGCCCCAGCCCCGACCCCAGGGTTCCCCTATGTTTTTACCTCCCCTGTCTGTCTCTATGTGGTGTATGTGTGTGTGTGTGTGTGTGTGTGGGGCGTGGGTATGGCTTCCTCTCCCGGCCCTGCCTCTCCTCCACACCTGCCTCCTATCAAGTCATCAACCCTGCAGTACTTAAACCCCAGCTCTTCAACCACTCTTTGCCGGATTGTTCCGCCAACTACAGTGCTAGTCACTCTCTCGGCCGCTCTTGATTATTATCTGAGTTTATCTCTCTTGTGTGCCTTCGGGTTTTCCTAATTGTTTGTTCTTGTCTCCAGTGATCCCTTGTGTGCCTCCTTCCTTGTGTCTCCCCACTGAAACCCATCAGCCTGACGGTCTCCCTCGTTCCTGCCTCATCTGCTTGCCCCAGCTCCATCCAGCCCAGCCACTGCACCCCCCACCTCCCATCACCTGCTCCCTCAAATACATCCTCTTTTCTCATACTCCCTAGTCGTGGTCTGCATCTTGGGTCCAGATTAAACCGTTAATTACGCACGGCTACAGCCTTTATATAGTGTAGGTTATTCTTACTCCCCAATAATACAGAATAATAATCTTTATTGATATAAAGATCATGTATTTATTTGTTTATGTATATAAAGATTATTATCATTATAATTATTAGAATGCATAGTGACAAACATATTTACTCAAGATAGAACGAAATGAAGGCTTGTCAAAAAAAGGTTGCTAACCACTCACGCATCACTATGTAATCATAGTGAAGGTTTTTTTAAACTATAGATTACATCCTAACACAATGTAGTGAAAGAAAAAAGCTCTAAATAAAATGTCACCCAAATTCACACTTTTATTATCCTTTTTTGCCAACTCGCAACATCACACTAATCTGACTCAAAAAATGCGTATGGTACGCATGGTGTGAAGGATGCGTACTGGTACGCACATTCTCGCCGCCTGTGGATTTTTATACATTCGGAACCTGCGTGGAAAGTGACGTAAGTACACTTTTCGTGCGTACGCATGGTTTATACATTTGGCCGCCGGTGTCAGGTAGGTCTTTACTGGGAAAAATCTTCTGGCGCACAGGAAGTGATGCGTTTTATGTTTCCGGTTTGTTTGGAGGAAGAACTGGGTAGTTAGCATGAGCGTTGATGACCACCATGGCTGAACAGACAAAGAAAAGAGGCCCACCTACAGAATCTCAAACTTCATCAACAGAAAATCCAAAGAGAAAGACGTCACAGTACTGGACACACTGTTTGATTGACAGGTGATTGAAGAAAAACATAAACGGATTGCCACTTTATTTTGCTAGAAAAAAGAAGGGAATTGCATTTTCTCATCCATTTATAGATTTATTTTAAGAAATCACCGCTGCCTTTCTCGATTCAACCTTCTCTGACCCACCCGCCCACCTCCCCTTTTTTATTTCATTACTTCCAGCTCGCCACCTGTCTAATCAAGGATATTTTTGTGATTGTGTTGTTTCTGTATTATATGTCATTGCCATCATTTTTAACAAAGTCTGAACTACATTTGGAAACAAAACAATATTTCTCTTGAGGGCAGATTTGCTGTAGACCAACTTCTTCCAGTGTGAAGTAACTCCAGACTTACAAAGTAGCTTCTTCAACACTGATAATATAATGGGAATAATAAGAAATATTGTTGGGCCAGTAATGGTATGTCTTCATTTTTTTTTTTCTAGGAGAAAACTGTACAAAGTAGAATTTCTTCAAATGACAGTTGCTTATTGGATGTAATGACACATATTTTGGGCAGCCATTTTATAGAAGCAAGTATTCTATTCATTTTGCAAAATGCCATATTACAGACTAACCAATAAAACAACCATGAGAAATGTTTTCCCCCTATATTTTATTATGGGACTTATTATGCATATTTAGATCACAATATCAGTGTATTTAATTAACGCAAAGTACTGCAAAATGTGACTTAAAGGGCACAATCATGCTTATTGACTTCAGGCATAGACTAAAGGAGGAAGAATGGGGTAATTTCTGATAGCAGGACAGGGGGGTCCTACTAGTAAAATCTGGCCATTCCCACAGATTGTACATTGTTCATGGTATATACACATACATTTATAGCTACAATACGCAACTATTCTAGTATAGTATATTGTTAGTCTCGCTTTACTCCTCTCCGGTTGGTCACGTTCCCGCCTCAACACTCATCTTGATCAGCTGTCTACCTTGAAACAGTACCTAACTAACCGTAATTGATTGATGATGTAGATTAGAATATATCATATTTATTGTAATTGTTTGGTAATTATAAATACTTCACGAGAGGGTCAGATATAAGAATTCCCAGCATCACTTTTATAGGCAAAGTTCACCTTTCTTTGGGGGGGCATACAAGGGATGTAGTGGTACAGGCGTCCGCCAGAGACCTCAACATTGTATTCATGATTATAAGGTCCTCTGAAATCATTCCATCTCAAAACGTGGTGTCTGATTATCTCCACCAGTACCTATCTGTTTCAAGTGTCCAAAATAAATTGTTTCTCCTATTTTGCCTTGCAAACCCATGATTTAGTTGCTAGCAGTGTCAGAAATTAACATTTTGGCTCACCTGCCAATGTCAAAATAACCGATATGCATTCTGTATAGAAATGTGTCACCTTACCAGTTTCAATGCTATTTAATGTATAGAAACATGTACTGTGTGCAACATTCAATTAAGAGACGAGAGAAAACAACTGTGAGATGCTAGATGATATCACTTTGTATGTAACAGACAGCCAATCAGGAGCCTGTTTGATACAGGAGCTATTGTTTTGCTTTGCTTTGATTGGCCCACGGTCAGATTTTATGGTGGCCAGTAGGGGCAAAGTTTGAATACTGACCAAAGATTGTATGTAACCACGGCGTTTAAATGTTATCGTCTCAAAAAGCTACCGGTGGGTGGCTGGTGACATGTGATTCATCCTGGGCATCACAGCTGGGGGTTCTAACTGAACTAGGTCATACTTGGCCTGAGGTGAGTGAATATTTAACCCGGGACAGCTGTGTTGGGAAATGTGTGGCCAAGGGCACAAACCGGACTCCTGCTAATCTCACATTCTGGCCATGCAGAGCTGGGATGCCATGTGTGTGTGTGTGTGGATAACGTCCTTGTGTAATTCTTTGCAACCACAAAACAGGTTCATGTCACTCAGCCTACTATAATGGGTCGCTTTGGCGAAGAAACGCAAACGGGTGCATGCACGTGTTCGCTCGCACACCTGTGAATGCACCTGTGTGTGTGTGTATGTGTGTGAACTCTCTACAACAACAATGAGGCGGTTGCAGTACCAGTTGGCCCTGCAGATTATTCCACAGGAGTTTGCCATCATTATCATGACAAAACATCTGGGATATTATCGTTAATTAGAGGTTTTAGTAAAGGGAGTCTTTTTTTTCTTTTTTTTTCTCATTTAGTTAATGAGCCGCTCTCATGTGAGCAACTTGGCATGCTTAAATGGCACAAAAATATCCCCTCTGAAGTCTCTTCACAATAAAATGTCATTTTTTGACAAAAATGATGAATTCACATGCCACTGACCACACGCTAGCCCAGGATGTTTGTTTTCTCTCCCCGTGTCCAATCTGTGAAGCACAGGAACTATTCTTAGTTTAGCCTGCCTATGTCATAGCATCATGGCCAATGGCCTTGAAAGCAAGGGAATTAAATGTCTTTATTCATTTCAATAATTCCCATTTAATACGGCATCTGTTGCATTAAAATGCTTTTTATCACATTTCTATGATGTGTTTGTAGCCAGCAATGTCCCCCAGTAACACAATATTAATAGCAACTAGTAGTGTAATTCTTAGCCTGGTGTTGACTGCTGTGAAGTGAGGATGGATACCTGCTCTAAAAATAATTCCCTTAAAAAAATATTATAGGAATTCACAACTTCCTTCGCACATTTCTTGAAATGATCCTCCCATTTTCCCAAAACTCTAAACACAGAAGTAACACTCTGGCAAAAATGTCAGACTGCCAAGAGAAAATTAATCACTCTACGAAAACATGTTATCCTTCATCTAAATTTAAACTTTGCCTTCAGGTGGCTCACGGAAGCCATCAAATGCACCGCTTCTGAATACCCATTACACACTGGTGAGATAAATGAAATGCACTACTATAAAAGATGTTGCAGCTGTGGAGACAACACACGTATATAAATTCAAGATATTCTGAATGTCAACCCAATTTGCCAGCAGACAAACAAGTAAAAATAATTCCATTGTTAAGCTTGTCAGCGCGTTTCCACTTTGAGGGCTGTGTGTTGAGTTGTCAAGAGTGACATTTTATGTATGGAGTTACAGCACTTTCTACCGCAGCTTTATGAAGACACTTGTGCGTTGGGGTCATTATCAATTTCTCCTTCCTGGAAGATTATTCCTCAGTAATCCTGATTTTGTCAGCTTCTTCTTTATTTTCCCTTCTCTCAGAACATGTTGTCAATGAAAGTAACATATCAAAATCCAAACTTTTGATATGAGCTATTTTGATCATGGGCCACTAGTGACAATTCTTTGAGTTGTGACTATTTATTTTCATACCCCAGTCAAATAGAGCTAAAATGTAACCGCCCACTGGTTCCAGAAGTAAATTTCCCTATATAAAGAATTTTAAGTGATGAACCAAATCAAGCAGCTACCATGAATCATAACCTTGTAACAATTGATTCAAAGACTGCAATCTGTAGTCTGCAATCGGTGGAGGACCAAAACTGACATTTATATTAATTAATGAATTCATGTATAAAAAATAAATTAAAAAAAGACTAATAAATCAACTAATCAGTGTGTATATAAATAAAATAATACACGAATGCATACAGCAATAAATAAATAGATGAAATCTGGTATGAATGTATATTTTCATTTTTTGCCCTATTATTGTCTCAATTTCTGTTTATATTTATTTCCCTATTTACTTATTTGTGTATTTATTCCCTTAGAATTACGTATTTCTAAATGTCTCTTTTTATCTATTTCCTTATTAATGAATTTCAGTATATATTCTTTTCCCTATTTATTTATTTATTTCTGTATTTGCCTGTTCCCTGATAATGAGGGGAGCGGTCCATCTGAGCTGGTCATGGTGTTTCCTTACTCCCATTAGTTGATCGGTATCAGAGTGTGTAGATCAATTGTACCTGCCTTACTATGCTCTCAAATCAAAAGGAAACAACTTTTCTTGTTCATGGGTTGCTAGCTAGCCTAGCACGGTGCTTGCAATGGTGCTGGCTTGGCTAGTGCTTCACTCAGGCAAAACATAGCCAGAGAGTTAAGAGTGTTGGCTGACCTTGCCAAGTTAGTTAGTTGACTTAGTTTGTTTATTTATTTATTCATTAATTCATTAATATAAATGTCAGCTTTGGCCCTGCATCCAATCATGATAATTTTTTAAACCCATCTCTCGTACCACAAGATGGCAGTAATAATCAGGTTCAGCTCTCTAGTCACAAATAAATCATAAATGAAGAAGCAGTGTAATACTCTGGGTAGAATATAGGTGGCACTTTCTAAACCAGCTTCTTATTGCATCCTTGTTGTGAGTCCTCATAGGGTTTACTGTAGCTCTGGACTGCTCAATATAGATTGTTAAACTCTTGGTGCAAAAATAGATTCTTTCGTAGCTAATGTAATAGTTTGGGATGTTTTTTTTCATACAACCAATTTCAGTGACTGAAGAGGTGTTTTCAAGCAGATGTCCCTTGTAACTTTTTCAGTTTTGACTGGTTCAACATATAATAACTCAAGGTAGATCTGAGTAGAATGCAGATTTGAAAGGCAATCTCCTCAACAGCGTGGTTGACATCTTGTCGTCTTTGCTTTTGTTTTTCCCCCCGTAGCAGCAAAACGGAGCCTTGCACTTGCAAATTGCGTTGCCGTACGAGAGTGACCCAGTTTGAGAAGTTTTGAAAATCTGTTTGTTTATCAGAGGCTTCTTGGGATTCTGCCTGTAACACTGAGTCAGTGCTACAGCGGGCCTGCGGAAGGTCCCGCGTGGCTTAAAAAGAGAAGAACCGAGTAAAAAAGAGTTTTCCACCTGTTGAATATTCATTGCATGGAAAGGTTCCATTTATTCTGTGACTTTCATGACATTTTCACGTGAAGAATTAACAGAATTAATTAGAAGTGAAAAGCGGCTAATACCCCTCCTGAATTTAGAAGTTTTCTTCTCCTTGTTTAAATTCACCCTCATGGCCTGTCAATTACTCTGATTGAGACTGCACTTTCTGCCTTAAACCCTCTCCTATCACTGACTCCTCTACTCTCTGTTCTATCTCTGCCCTTACCTACCTCTACTACCACTACTTATAATTCTTATTATTACACGTGTTCTGGATAACAGACCTGCTGTTTCACTTCTATCATATTACTCTTCAGTCAAAAAGTCAATTTTGTTGATTTATATACACAGTTATGATACCTTTGATACCGATATTTTAAGATGTTTCTATGGTTACAGTTCTGTTACAGTGTAGCCATTGATGCTAGCTACATATGTTTCTATGGTTACAGTTGTGCTACAGTATAGCCATGGATAGTAGCTACAGATGTTGCTATGGTTACAGTTCTGTTACAGTGTAGCCATGGATGCTAGCTACATATGTTTCTATGGTTACAGTTCTGCTACAGTGTAGCCATGGATGCTGGCTACAGATGTTTCTGTGGTTACAGTTCTGTTATAGTGTAGTCATGGATGGTAGCTACAGATGTTTCTATGGTTACAGTTCTGCTACAGTGTAGCTATGGGTGCTAGCTACAGATGTGTCTATGGTTACAGTTCTGCTACAGTGTAGCAGTGTACCGTGTAATAAACAGGGTAATGTACAGGGAGTCTTGAAACACCCTGTTGGGGCTTATTTCGCTATCATGACTGGCTTGCAGTACATTATCCCTTAATATAATTAATCTTCTTCTTCCAGTCTTACTGAAGATGAAGCTGGCTCACCCTATGACAAGGAATCTATGGCCATCATCCATCTGAACAACACAACAGTCATGTACCTGAAGGAGGTCACCAAGTTCCTGGCAATGGTCTGCTTCCTCCGCGAGGAAGGCTTTGAGAGGAAAGGTCAGTCAGCTAAAAATGTCTGGAAATCTATTTTGGCTATATCTAAGTTATTAGATATTGTACTTTTCTTCTTCAGTTTTATAAAATATACTCTAAATTGTCTAAAGATATCAATGTTAGTGGCTGTCTGTCTGTCTGTCTGCATTCTGCCTGTCACCCAATGCATGCTGGGATAGACTCCAGCCCCCCTGCCACAAAAAGGATTAAGCGTGTAGAGAAAATGAATTAATGAACATGTATAGCACAGTGATTGTTCTGAGCAATTAATAACTCATTTGTTACAATACAATTGAGAGCAGATTGGGCAGTTTCTAGTCAACCACGGTTGTTCCAGTTACAACTAAAAGTGAAGCATCAAAAGTCAGCAATTTACCTATTAAATATATATATATACTCCAGAAACCTCAACTTTCTTGGTCAAGTTCTGTTGCGCCAGTGACTGAACTGATAGTGAACTGGCCTAGCACCCCAAACAACTGTGCTCTCCACTGACTAAATCAGACTCTACATTATAAAGGAACACACATGTTGTCTGTTGAGTGCAAACCAACACCATTTTGTTCCATTTTCGATTTTCTTGGACTAAGCACCAGTTCTGAGTGCTGTTGACCTTGTAAACCCTCCATTACACAAGCAGGTTTCATTGTTGCCTTTTGTCTTCTTGGATGGGAATTCGCTAGCTTCCTAAGCTGTAGCCAGATTTTGGTGGCCAGCAAAGGAGAAAACAGGGGGAAACCAGCAGCATGAGTCACGACATTTGGAACTGATATCTAAACTGTTGAAGCCTTTTCTCACAGTCTTACAGCTCAGCTCTCCAGTACATTTGAGCTTTTGTATGAAACCAAATCATGTTTACTGACTAATATCTGGCAACTATCTAGCTAGTTAGTCAACAGTACAGTGTATATATGCTATGTTGCTGATAATGATATGCCTGTCAACAATAGAAACACTACCATATTTAGGAGTTCAAGCCTGTAGGGCTGAAACAGTTTTGTTTTTGTGCTGATTTAGTGATTTTTATTTTATTTTGCATTCTCTTCCCACAATTCCTGTGAGATGGTACTTCATGGAGACATTTTAGTTGTGGCTTGTCATTCAAGAAATATAACCCCGATTGGCAGGCAGGGCCTATCAAAAAATTGCTGTATACATGGAGACGAAAAGGAAACCTGTCACAGAGTTTGATCTCTCATTTATGGTGGACATTACTGAGCATTTTAACTTTCTTAACACAACAATGCAGGGCCACAAGGAACCCCGTAACTGGATTGCAGAACGAGTTTGAGGAGCGCTTTTGAGTATTCAATGAACTGGAGAAACAATTAGCGCTGTTCAGCTCTCCGTTTACAGTCAATGCAGCGGATGTGCCATACTGACCTTTAGTTGGAATTAATTGACTTACAATGTGACCACTTTATTAAAGCAGAAATTTGCTACATCGGGCCTATATCAATATTTAGGACCCAGATACCCAGACCTAACTGCCTTCACCTCAAAAATCCTATGTATGTTTGGCACCACACATACTGTATTTATGAACAAGTTTTCTCTGTCATGAATATCAACAAAACTGCACTACGTTCTCATTGAAAGCACCTGAGTAGCTTATTAAATGAGATCACTGCAGTAGATTGACATATATTTGAGTGTTGCACTTAAAACTGAATACCTTATGTAGTGGCTTTCTGATGATTGTATGTTGCAGTTAAAACTGAATTTGCTGTGAGGGCAAGGCTGAATGGTGAAGTATTGAATAAGCCCCTGTGAGTAGCCAATCACCCTCATTTGATGCTTTGGTCCACAGCGAATGAGTTTGACACAACTGGTGTAGGGCATCAGAACTTTCTGATCCATGCATCACAAGACAACACAGCAGCATTGTATCTATGCAGGGTCACTGGATTGTCTGTGGTACTTAAATCTGTCAGTCCAAAAGTATAGCTGATCCATCACAAGAACAATGAGGTGGATTCAAACCCACAAAGTCATGAATACACGGTCTGGATCCAAAAGCACCTGCCAAGCGCCAAAACTTTTTGAGACAATAACATTTCAGTTCTTTGGTTATATACAGTTTTTGCTCTTTGCCTGTCAAACTTTGTCCCAGCTGGCCACCGTACACCATCAAAGCAGAACAATGACTCTGCATCAAACAGGCTGTTGATTGGCGGCCTGTTTTTCCTGCTCTACACAGCAGTAGTGTCTAAACTTATGTTTCTCCACCGTCTGGATGGTTGACTAGACTAATGCTAGTTGAATTTTAACATTCCCATGTGACGACAACAAAAAGAAAAAATGAAGACCAAGACTATTGGTAGACCTGTTGGTGTTACTCTATGTCTGGCTGCTGAAACACAGAAATTTCCCCCCGGGGATTAATAAAGTACCTACCTACCTACCTACCTTTCGTTTCATCACAAATCACATTTTAATTAATTTGATGCAAATATTTTCAAGATTCAAGGTTTAGGATTCTGATTTCAAGTATACTTTTTGTATTTCATAAAGGTTATCTCTGTTTCAAAGTCCTTCAACCGATATTTCAGTCCACTAAAAATTTGAAATGGTTCAGATTGACATAATAGGAGGGTTAACGATATAACACATCAGCACTGCAGGCGGTGAAACATTTTGAGGTCCTTAATTATATATTTCAACATTATTGCTGTTCACTGTTATTGCAGCGTTAAGTTATTTTTGCATGAATGCATTTTCGTTCAGCAATCTGGTTGAGGAGCCACTTTAACTGTCTGTCTGTTTGTGTTGAGCAAAAACCCCTGATGCACTTGTCATCTCAAAAGTTTAAGCCAGTTGGTTTATTGAGTCGATGGCTGTTGGAGGGATATTTAGAGAAAATTCAAACAAATCTTATAATCTGTTAAATTAAGGATTCAGAAGAAATTCTCGCTGTTCTAGTTTAATCACTTTGACTGTGTTCACTTAGTTGCGTTAAAGAACCTGTTACTTTAATCTAAATATGCATACGCAGTGACACAAATTAATTAACGCTGCAAGCAACACAATCAACAAGTCCACAGCAGTCCATTCATTTATTGCTTTTTCTGTTTTCGATGAATGCTACCTAATAATAAAAAAAACGTTAAAACAACATAATGTTATGAAAGCGAAAAATACATGATTTTGGTGTTCAATGTATCAACAGACCACATGGATGCCATCACAGCCTTTTACAACTCCCACGATTGGTTGGACTAGAGCGACCCATCAGGATGGTTCATCAACTTTAATTCTGTGTGGACTGAAGTAAACTGAAGTGGCTCTATTCCACAGTACTCTGTTCTCTACAATGGCATCAGCGAGCACACCAGTCTCATTCAACAGCACAATGAAGGGGGATGGATGACCCTTGAACATAATTACAGATGATTGTTGAGCTTAAAGGAAAAACATGCCGTATTTTGAACAACCGGCTACGGCATTGTCTTCTTTACACTCTCACTTTGTTGTTGACTTGAGAAACTTACTTCACTCTCTGCACCAACACATGTACAGCCCAGACAACCCCAATTCTCTGGGGGGGGTGGTCGAAAGGCATTCTGGAAAACATTGAAAATCACTAACTGAGGTAGGCGTAGAGGAGGCGGGTTGAGAGAAAGTGTGTACACCAAAAAAGTAAATTGCAACACTTAAACAAAATACACAAAATAACTCCTGGAATGCACTGAGCATCACACCTTGATATTATCTAACTAGTGTAATGTTATCTGAGGGTGGATTTCTCCTTAAACGGAATACAGTTGTCCCATTGGTCAATTTACTGATGAGAATGTGGACATTGAAGTCATCCACGTGTCACTGGTAGATCGTTGGCTCTGGTAACACATAGAATATATGTTGAGAGATAGTAAGCCACTAGTATACAAAGTAAGAAGACTGACCTATAGTAATAAAAAGTTGTTAGTGGCTCTTACTATTTGACCAGTAGATTCATAAAAAATAAAAATAATAATATTTAATATTTAAAATAAAATATTAAGTTAATATAGCTGATGTAGCCAGGGTTATTTTTTTAAACTGTTTCAGATGAGCAACCCAGTATTCATCAACAGGGAAATTGTTTTTAGCTGTACACAGTCTCCCATCACCCACCACATTAGGTGGACAATAGGTGCAGCTACAAGGATATAATATGTGGTTTTTCGGCAATCTCTGACAATGAACTCTCATCATGTAAGCCCATTTCACATCTTCAGAGGCAATTAATGTACTTCAGAATAAAGAGATATTGTGCATCTCCATTTTATCCAGCGTAGCAGAAATAGGCCACAGCTTCATACAACAAACGCCTATTATTATTGTTCAATATGTCCTCCAAGTGTTCCCTATCATCAAATGTCATTTAACATAATCTTCAGACTTTAGAGGCAATTTTTCTACATAAAATTGGATTTCTCTGTCAGCTGGTCCTCCGCTCATGCATGCAATTTTGCTCTGACATTTCCTCTCCAGTCCCTTCTCCTCTTCTGAATCTGTCTGCCTAATGTTCCTCTTCTTTCTTTGTGAACAGAGGATAGTAATTCTCAGTGACTGACAATAAAAGTTGCTCAGGAGATTGAAATTCCTCACGGAGATCATCTCCCACAGAGCGTCCACTTTGATGCTTCAGGGCCTCAACATTGAGTCAGTCATTGGAGAAAATATATCTGACACACCCTGTGGAGAAAATTGTACCTTTTGTTTCGGCTTTTTAGGACTTCTTCAGTTTGCAATTAGCAGTACAACATACTTTATATCCACAAAATGTCTTCAATATGCCAAACCATATATATATATATATATATATATAGCAAATTGTTTACCTTTTTAGCATTGAATTGTAAAACCTGGTGATGGTTCCCTTCCTCTTGTCTTTTGTTTCTTACAGGACTCATTGACTACAACTTCCACTGTTTCAAGAAAGCCATCCAGGAAGTCTTTGATGTTCGAGTGAAGGTTCAACAGAATCGCAAACTCCTCAGTCAGAGGAGGTGGAGCAAACAGACTATGACCAATGGTGTGCTCAGCAACCCACACTGAGAGCTGGTGACCTCACATGTCAGTCACCCAAATGTATCTGAACTTTTACCCTGACAAGTCAAAGAGATACCGTCCTCCTTCAAAAGGAATACATCAAGTGTTTGGTCGATTTTTCCGCTGGTCTACTAAGCTGTTGAGTGATGAGAGCATAGTTGTCATCATCCACGTGTCCCTGGTAGATCATTGACTCTGGTGGTCCATGCTAACACTTTAGCATACACTATGTTGAGTGATAAACTGTTAACATGAGCCAACAAGCTACCAGGGAAATATGAATGATTTTGGGGTCTATGTAGGCCAACGGGCGAATCTACCAATAAACATGATGTGTTCCTTTGAAACCCTCTGTTGTATTAATGTCCTGCTTTTCTCCTGACTCAGAGGCTTGGAGATATGACTAAAGTGCCTGACAGAGCTATTTCCAGCTGGAGGGCATGCTAAAAGAAACCTGACTGCCATCATCAAACAGTCTTAATTTAAATTTTAAAAAACGAACAGACTTGATTGGTCCAGGTACACCCAAACCTGGCATCAAGCACATTGTTGAAGGCACCATCATGGTTATACCACTGCAAAGGTCCACCATGGTGTACTCATGCAGGCGTCGTCGTGGTATGTTATACCAGTGTGGTGTGCGCACCCGTTTAGTTCAGTTCAGGTACGCTATACACCTGTGGATTAGGCATCCAAATATATGGTACCATTTCAAAGGTAGCTGGTAAAGGATGTCATCATTACGTTGGTGGTACACAAACTATTGCGATGTTTCCACCTGACTGCAAAGTGAGTTTTACGCAAACTTTTGTAAAACCATTTGATGAAATGAAAAGTGATTTGAAATTTGATGAATGAAACCATTTTCCAGTCAGCTTTTCAAATTTTATGCATCAAATTTGGAAACTTTCATGCTTATGTTACACAACTGCTCAGGATTCCATTGGAAAACCAAAGGGTAGTGACGCTGTACTAAACCCCTAGCAGGGGTAAGCATAAGAAAAGGCAAGCCTACATTTAGAATTTTGAGGAATGATTAATGTAGTCTAACGGCTCCAGTGGTAATATGGCTTGATTCTAATTTGCTTTGGATATGACTGTGACTTTTAGATGTTGACGTTAGGTCAGGTTTTTCCACTCAATTTGTTAATGGCAATGTACTAAAATGTAAAGCGACAGTGATATTGATGGGAAAAGTCACAGATGAAATGAGCTTCCAGTGTTGTTGCAGCCATTTGAATATAAAGTGCTGTATCTCGACAGATACAGTTTGTGATCTGCAATATGCGCTGTCAATCAAAAGTGTGTTTGTTATTAAAAGGCTAGAGTGTGTCCTGAACGGGAAATGTAAATCTTAAAATGCAGTTACCATATGTGCAGTTACCTGGTGGTATTATAATCATCATGCCAACAGTTTTTTCCCCAACTCTTTTACAAAACTGTTTAGTTTCATGTGAGCAGCACCAGTGATGTGTGTCCAAAGATATTTGAACATTTGTCTGGTCTGCTGTATCGACAAAGAACACATTTCAAACTAGTATTTTATAACTAATTTCTAAGTGAGCGTATTTATTTATTTATGTTCATTAAAATGGTGTTGACATTACGCTGTCCTTGTTTCTTAAGCTAGACCAGCACACAGAAGGCCTCTTTCAGAATAAAGTCCATTAATGTCATTTTCACATCTTCATTCATACATTTCTGCTACGTGTGTCTGGGTGTTGAAATGTGTTTATGTATTACACGGCTTTGATGAATATCAATATCAATATCAAATATCAAATTGCCGCTGAATGCAATCTGAGGGCTGTTATTTCTGAATAACAGGCCACATCTAAGCATGTCGCGCCAGTCAAGAAGCCTGCTCCATTGAGTTCTAATCAAATTAACTTTGTAGCAAAAAAAAAGACACAACTCCACGGTTAGCGCCGGACTAAAATGGAATAAAATCATTTTAAATCAGCGTTTCATGTGAAATCATTTCTTTGCTGAGCAGCCGTGTAATAAGCGGGATGATGTATAATAGCAAAGTAAGAATCAAGAATCACCAATATTGCAAGCTTGGTGTTCTTTAACCCTTTACCTAACCCCTATCATTTATCATCCCGCTATTTTTCTCTGCTGCATCTTGTTACTATTTGCTGCTGCAACACCCCCAATTTCCCCACAGGGATCATTAAAGTTCAATCTTATCTAGTATGAGGAAAGAAAAACTATAATTTAAGACAACAACAAAAATGAGCCTGGTTTATATGAGTGCAACTGGCCATAGCTGCAGCTCAGCGCTGTTTGGATGGGAACCTTTAAGGCTGTTCAAGGACACCGGCTGAACCACAAAGACATGACGGCTTCAGCTGGAGACGTTATTTGAAATGGGCCGGGGGGGGGGGGGGGGGGCACCACTCGATTAAAATACAAAAGACTGAGATGTCCAATTGACGTCACCATCACACACACGGGGACCACCCCGTAACACACACCTTCAAAATGAATGTGTGTGTTGCATGTTTATTTGTGTGTGTCATGTGTAGGCATGCACTTCCTCGCCAGGTCAAATGCAGATTGCGTAACAGCTGCTGGTGGCTAGGCCGCCGTGTGTTATCATCTGCACTACAATGTGTTACATAAGACAATTTGATGTTTAGAGTTATAATCCGGCCTCCGCTCTGCCTGAACGCTTCCCCATCTGGGATTTCCACCCCCCTCCTCCTCCTCCATCCTGAGCTCTCCAATCGCCTCCCCCCACACACACACTGAGACAAGACCTCGAATAAAGCCTAGGTCGGGTTGTAAGACTTTCGAATCTCACCCGTCTGAGATGGAATTCATCCTGACGGGCAGGATGTTAAAAATCTAGCCTAGCGCAACAAAAGCATTTTTGGCGAAGAACCCCAAATCCGAGCAGGTACAATAAATCCTAAACGTATTGAGGGTTTTTCTTTCCTCTGAGAGCGTCTTCCGATCTGGGAGATGAAGGGGATGTCAAGGTGAAAATACACCAACACTTCTGACAACCACCTCGGCTGCTGCACAATCTGTAGGAGGCTGTGTGTGTGTGTGTGTGTGTGTGTGTGAACGCCTTGTGTTTGGAGTGGGGCTGTCAGAAAAGATGAGGCTGTTTTTTGAGGCCTGACTGACACGCTACGCTACATCTTGCATGCTAAGTGGAGCACTGCACTTTTTGTTGTCGAGAGCGTGTTCGGAGTCTTTCCCTTTACCCAGCATCACCGGACAAAACCAAAAATTGGATTAGATGAAATTAGATTAGATGAAATTTTATTGATCCTTGTGGGTGGGGGCGGGGGGGGGGGGGGGGGGGGGGGAGGACTAGGTCGCTACAGCGGGAAGTAGTAACAGGACAAAGGAGAATAGCATCCAGGGGGTTAGAGAAGCAACTGGCAGATCCAACACTTAAGTTGAAATGCATGAATGGATATGTTGGATTCTGGCATTCACAGGGTAGAAAATAGGAGTTGGTATCGGCGGCGGCAGAACTGAGACAGAAACGCAATGTCAGATTTGTGCACGGAAGGAGATTAGTGCCGGCAGAGGCTGTTTGAATTGGATGAATGTAGTAGTAGCTGACGTGATTGAATGTTTGCTCGTTTGTTCCCTGGATGTGCGTCTCAGACTGAATTTGAAATTTAAATTAAAAGTTAAATTCAGTAAAGACATGCAATTTCAAGCCACGCTCAATTTCAAATTGCGCAATTTTTGAATGCCATTTTTCAAGCGTGACAAATTCAAATGTATGCATTTCAAATGCAATCTCTTACACAGCTGCACGTCGCATTCCTTCAGGTAGTTCTGTCTGATCTAGTGGGGGGGGGGTGGGGGGTCCTTGACGTCGCTTTGCCGGAGCTGAGGCGACCCATCTGGACAGGGACGGGAACAACCCTCTGATGTATTTTATTCCAACATGGAGGGATCGTGCAGCATCTGGATGAAGCCTCTGAGGGTGTCTCGGGATTGCTACAGGCCTCTCACGTCCCACCTAGTAAAGTCAGTGTGTGGTGGAGGGTAAACCCACAAAAAAAAAGCATAAACCAACGCTTTACTGATGTTAAATGTAACTTGATTTTTGTTTCTATTGGTGGTGATCGAAATCAAATGATCATTTTTTCCAATAGCATGTAACCCAAACCAGTTCAGAAACAAGATGACCCAACATCACAAAGTGACACAAGAACAGTAGAAGATTTGAGGCTGGAGCATTGGGTGGAAAGGCTGGAAGGTCTCCTGTCCATCACAGGGTTAACCGCAGACAGACAGACAGACACTTCCGTTTAGGAACGCAGATGCTTCCTCTTACAAGGGAAATGTTTTGTCGGGGAGAAGAAATGTTGAAGAAAAAAAGAAGCAATCATTATCAGAATAACTTTCAAATTGCATAATCATGATATATTGAAACAACAACAAAAAAATGAAAATGCATTAGTATCCAAAATATCTTAGTGAACTTTTTCATAGGCGGTGTACAAGATCTTTCTTTCTTCTTCTGTTCTTTCCTTATCTACCTAAAGACTCCCTTCGCCACCGCACTATTAGCAGATTAGGTGCCTCTTGTAATTCAGGACAGATATCATCTATTACTGAAGTTGTGCCCTCATGAACTGTAATACTCAAACACTTGATCGTCTAAGTCCTCTGTGAGGGCAACAACGTTTTGTCCGTTCAGCCACCTTGGCTATTGCTGCTCATGCTAACAACCCAGTTCTTCTCTTTATTCCAAACAAACCAGAAACGCATTACTTTCCTGTCTCTGGAGGATCTACATGACTACGGGGTGTTTAGAACAGCAAATGGAAAAGCTTTCATGAACTGGCTATAGGTTGGATCACTATTATGTTATATCAATTGGTCATAGTGTAGCAAACCGGACATTTATTTATAGAACGATTACTCAAATTATTACTTCAAAATGCACAATCTAGGACGGACAGCTGTGATCACCACGTTCCCGTCTGATCCAGCGATCACCTGTGGCTCGGAGTAACCCGACAGCACTGCTATTTAATATTTTGGTGATGCTCTATTGATCCCTGAGGCAAGCCACAGCGCCCTTGGAGTTCATCCATTCAGTGTTTTGCTGAAGGGTACTTGGGCTCACATCTGCCAAACAGTCAGACTAAGCACCTTTACTCAGTTATTTTAACTGAATAAACAACGAATAACTTTTTGCATTTATGAGCTCCTCTGCATATTGTCCTGCCACATGCTGTGCTCTGCCATCTATTTCCAGCCGGTGTCATCATCCGTGCAATGTCAGTGGGTAAATTAATCTGGCTGCATTGGATACAAAAACAAAGCTGGTGAGTAGCAAGTTAACTTTTTTTATCGCATTATTTCTACCACGGGAGAGAAAAACAACTTATTGGCAGTGGGTGGACAGAAGAAAAAAGCTTATCAGAAGTTGAATTTCAATCCCGATTTTTTTGTTTGTGGGAAATGTCACCCAAGAGAAGAAAGGTAACTCTAGTATCTCTCCAAACTTTGTGGCTCACAAGGTGTAACGCATTTCTGTTTTATTTTGAAAGAAAACTGAGAAACTGAGAGGAGGGCTTCACTTTCTGAATCATTCTGGATAATTAGCAATGACTCGCTAACGTTATCTTCTGGCTAGTTCACTATAACTATGTTATAAACAATTTGAATTAATAAACCTCAAAATTACAAAACGATGCATTAAAAGAGTCAAGCTGACAGTTGCCTAGTCCACCCCACCTGCAGGACAGGGGGGTCCTTGAGGACTGGGTTGAGAACCACTGGCCTAGTCTTCCAACCTGTACTTGCTATCATTAAGACAGTGGTCACGTTGTCAAGAGTTGCCAACTGGCTCGTGGCAGATTCAAATGAGCCGGCTCTTCTCAGCCAATGAAATTAGCAATTTGAGGGGAAAGCTCCGCCTTCCTTCCCTTCTCTGATTGTGACTGATACAGCATCGCGCATGGTCCTAAAGCCTGCCTACACCGCATATCCGGTCGTCCTAGCTCTTTTCCCATTTTCGATTTTCTAATTCCATTAAAAGCGAGGGGTACAATCTTTTCTTTTTCTTTTTTAAAGTGGGTGTTACATGTCCTACCCATCTATAATGGGAGCTACGCCCATGATAATAATTAGCATGTGAGCCTCCTTTGAACCAGATTCTTCATTTTAAAGTCAGGATGGTTTCATGGTCATTTTCTCTGATTTGCAGAGGGCGGAGGAGCTTTTCAAATTTAACTCAACCAATGAGATTGGCAAGTCTCCCTAAATAACAGATGTAATCCTTCCAGTCAGCAACTGTATTGAATAGTATTATGTATTATGTATTATGTATTATGTATTATGTATTATATATTAAATAACGGTATTTAATATAAGATGAGCTTTATGTTAGGACAAACCTTGCCTTGCGCAAGTTGCTGCTTCAACAGAATCACATTACATACAACCTCATTTACTTGTTAAAAAAAAAATCCAAAAGCCAGTTAATACATTCAGACAGACAATTATTCCCGTCAGGCATACACACCCGTCGATAAACTCACACTCGCACATCCACATCTGCTGTGTTCATCCTGACAGTGACAGCACGCTGGCAGGCTCTACGTTGCCTGGAGAAAAAAAAACCTGAAATGCCGCAGGTTTGCATTATCAGAACCAAGGGTGTCTGTCAATCAGGATCCACAAGGCTTTTAAGGAGTCATTCTTCATATTAATTATACTTAAAAAAAATACTCTGTTAACCCATTCCTGACTTTTACTCAGAGACACCTGATGCATGTCAGTTCTGTACCGAAAAGAAATCTGACACATATCAAATCGTTGTATTTCTCGCAAGATTGCCTTGGATTTTACGCCTTTCATGTTCTTTGATAGGTAATGAGCGTTTAATACAGTAAAATCTTTTGACCTTTTGACAGATGACTTGGACTGCAAAACTGCACCAAATGTACCAATATAATGTGCAAAAAAGTATGAATAGAAAAAATAGCTTTGTTTTTAAATTAAACTAGAAAATGCAGTTTTTCATTGACTTTGATGCCCTCTGCTCCATTTGTCACTAAAACACTATTATTCTTCTGTGGCTTGAACATTAGGAAGTTCTTTAAGGGGCGAGGATGAGGTGATGTCAGAGGCAGGACAGAAGTCAAGGGATAACAAGGTGATATTAAGATATTAACAGACTAGCTGTGTCAGTTACCTAGCAACCAGCTAACATTAATCAGAGATAGCAACATTGGCTTGCTACAGTGGAGCCGTTAGTTAATTAGCGAACTGACATTAAAATATTTTTTGTCCTCAGTGTTGCCACGCCGTGCAGGTCCAGAAGAGTGTGAAAAGTGCAAAGCATGAATGTTAAAAAAAAAAGCCATTGATATTATTATTATTATTATTATTATTATTATTATAGTGGCCTAGTTGACGGTCTGGCACTGCCGCTACACTCATACATCACACCAACCAACATTCAACATTCCAAATTCAGGCAAAGAGAAATGGTATGGTACTTTACATCTCTTCCCTCTGGCCATTTTGACATGAAATGACCTGAAGCTCTCCATGTGTGATGCAACATCACATTTCAGAGAGAGGGTTTGATGGTGTGCATCAGTTTGGTGGAGGGACGGGCTCTGCATCAAAAGGCCACAAGTAAGTGACATGATAAGACATCCAGCTTTCAGTCCATCCATCCATCCATTCATCCTACAATCCATCCATTTATCCTTCAATCCATCCATCCATCTATTCATCCTTCAATCCATCCATTAATTCTTCAACCATCCATCCATCTGTTCATCCTTCAATCCATCCATTCATCCATCAATCCATCCTTACATTCATACTTCAATCCATACATACATTCGTCCTTCAATCCATCCATTCATCCTTCAATCCATCCATCCATCAATCCATCCATTCATCCTTCAATCCATCCATCCATCCATCCATCTATCTATCCATCCTTCCAAAGGATGTTGTCCTAGAGTCTTCTTTAGCACCATGGAATTAGACGAAATGGGCGGACACGTTTTATGGTACACAAAAGGGGGAAAAAACTGTTTGAATGTATTCATGTACTTGTTGGCACCCTTGATAAAACTGCTGTCACTGTTGAACTTATCATAGATGTATGCTTGACCTTCAGGGATGTGAGTGCTTTACAGTTTTTCTCAGTCGCTTTGGTTGCTTTCTCAGATCAGAATTGAAATTCTCAATACTACTTGTTCAACCGCCACATCATCTAGTTACTTGTTCACATCATAAAAGCAGCTTCTCATTCTTTTGAACAAATTGCAAATGCTTTAGCACATTCATGCAAATGATTATGTCCAACTGTCTGCTGTTTCCTACATTATCAGTAGTTAATGTCATATTGATCAAAATGTATTATATTGGTTCTCTGTTGAATAGTCTCACCCCCAAAACATCTAGGCATTAGTTCATTGCATAAGTCATTACATGCCAAATGGTTGAACCAGTTGTCATAATCTGTCAAGCATATCAAGCATGTCAACCATTACTTTTTTTGTAAATGTGTCCTGAATTGATGAATCTTGACTTTCACTACAGGTTTTCTCAGTTGCTTTGTCTCAATTCTCGAATGACAGTTGAAGTCATCAAAACAATCTGTGAAATTCTTCACAACATTTTGTTACCTGAGCACAACAGAAAGAGCATTTCTCTTTGTTACCATTTGCAAATGTTTTAGAACATTTAGGCAAATGACTAACAATTATGATTGACAATTTGAACAATTATTGGTTGTAAATGTCTTTTGAAATTGATACAGAAAAAGTGCATTTTCAATCATTGTCATCAAACCCTTCGCCATAGTTTCCATCAGTACAATGTTATATTGACAACATGGCTAAACATTTTGACTATCTTGTTTGTACTCAATGACACAAGGACTTGTCATTCTGATGGCACTGACATGTTCATTGACGTAAAGATTTACTTTTGAGAGATGAACTAAGGATTTTGAGCAAGTTACAGGCTTTTGCAGGTAATCCATTGTGTGGTGCTGTTTGTACCAATTGTTTTGAGATATGCGCTTACTGTTTTGCAAATCTTAAGGATGATTCGAGAAATGTACTAAAGCGACTGAGAAAAACTGTAAGTCTAGCAACACTCCTGAACGATAATAATATACAATAAAATCACCTTTCACCTTTTTTAAATTAGGTTTTTGTTATTTAACCATGACCAAAACCGTACCCTAACCTTAACCAAAGTAGTTTCTTTTGATTCTGGTGCATAACAAGTTTCTTTGTGCTGCATAATACGCAATAGGGTTATTAATACAATCTGCATCCTATCTGCTTTACTAAACACAGTTGGACTTCATGTCCCGTACCAATTTTTTTCCTGGTGTCCTGTATGTATTTCAATTTCTTGCGAATTTGTCTGTTTTGCCAGCTTTGTTTCTTAATTTTGGTTGTTAAATCCAAGTCCAGGTAGCACTAAAAAAAAGGAATGTGGCTTTCTGAAATCTGTAGACACCCTGGTTTACCTGGTCAGAGGTACCAAGGGCATCGCTCTAATTCTTGTCCCGCTTTCTGATTAGAAAAAAAGGATTGCGATCTGACGCAATCCATCCAGTTTTACAATATGTCGCTGTGGCTTACAAAGGGATCTGTGTTTTCATGATATGAAATGTAATAGGATACAGAAGGGAAGACAAAAGAATCTACATAAAAATAGAATAGAAATGGGGAAAAAAGTCAATAAAAGCATAATGTTGACAATTCCAACACATGGATTATGGATCTATGTATGGATGTATGGATATATGTATGGATTTGTTTATAGATGTCGGGGTTTTCCACGTACACATACTTTTACCTAAATACCACGTAGGACTGGAAGACAGAGGTAGGTGTGACAATATTTCGGGAGATACTATTATTATTTTGAGCATGTCGGTGCCCGGATTTGGTGCTGCACATCTCCGTCTGCAGTGTGTCTTATGGAAATATCCCTAGAAATAACCCGGGGATGGGGCCTTGTAGTGCACATCCACTCAACATGAATGGGAATTGTTGTTTTGGTAACACAGGATGGAGGCTGTAGACCAGAAACTGAGAAAAAATAACTTTATTGGACATTTATTTCTGGTTGTATTTGTTTTATCCATCTGTAGATTTAAATCCCTGTCTGACAAAATAATGCATAATAATAAGTCTGAACAGATAATAATGCACATGCATATTTGCAAAATGTCATTTTTCTCTATGTCACCTTCATTTGGAGGTTTGATAAGGTGAACAGCTAGTAATGCACATAGCCAAATGTGCACATCTGCACATGTATCTACACCTGTAAACTAACTATACATACTAACAGTCATGCTTGAAGGTTTGTGAGCCCTGCAGTGGGTGATCATTATTTCATATATTATGGAGGAATAAAATCATTATCTAAACCTCAAATCCTAATGAAGATATTCAAAATAAAGAACATGCACAAATAAATATGATATACTTTCATTGCTTATTTAACAAAACTGTGTGCAAAGCTGTGTGCAAAAATGTGAACTCCTTCAATCAATAACATGTATCTCCTTTATCAGCAATGACTTGGAGTAAACGTCTCCCAGAGCCGTTGATCACTGATCAGTCTCTTCATCTTCCGCAGGGATTTTCTTCCAGTCCTCCCTACAGAACTCAACCAACTCAGTGAGGTTTGAGGTTGTTTCACATGACCAGACGCTTCAGGCCCAGAATCAAATAGCTTATTTCTAGACCGACGTTCACCAATCATCATAGAAGAGGAAGACAAACCGATTCCTCCGCCGACAGCAGCCTCAGTAGACCAGATTGCGATGCAGCCACAGCTTGCATCTTTGTGTCGAAATGTGTCAAAGTGACGTCCTCTGACAAATATTTTTCGAACAACCGAGCAGCACCACGGCATTGTTCTCTCTCCACTCTCACTTTCTCTGAACTGGAAAAAACGTGTACATATACATCCCTGGGGGTTGTCGAAAGGCATTCTGGGAAACGTCAGAACTCGCTAACTGAAGAAGAAGTAGTAGAAGAGGGAAAGTGGGTACAAACCAAAACAACTCCTGGAATGTATTGACCATAGATATCATAAATTTAACAAGGGTTTTTTTTTCCCTTTAAGCCCCAACAGAACACAGCCCAGAGAGGTGGCCTAGAGCTGTCAATTGTGGAGAGGTTTTAGTAATAGCTCCCTGCTTTGGGAATAAATATAGCCATATGGCCTCAGTCCCTATTCGGCAGAGCTGTGTTTGGCTGGCTCACGTACCTCGCTGCAGGGCTGGAGGCCCAAAACAAAGCTCTCAGAATAGGAGAGCTAATCTCACAATACAGAACAGGGTCCTTGTAGCTACCTTATGGCACTGCACCCGCCCGATCACTCAGTAAATAACTGCTCAAATAACACTCAGTAAATAACTCAAAAAAAACAAAATCTGTAAGGAATAAAATTGGTTATATGTGCGAAACTGAAGCAGTTTTTGCAGAGGGTGTCACTGTGCTTCGGAACAGAAAGATGGTGATCATAATAATTAAAGGAGAAATCCCAGTTGGGTACTCATAATTTGACGTTCAGTTTCATTCCGGCAGTGTTGTAATTTACTTTTTCGGTGTACCCACTTTCCCTTAACCTGCCTCGTCTACTTCTACAACTTCTACTTCTATTTTTTTCCTACATTTCCCAGAATGCCTTTTGAACAATGGAGCGTGACGGATCCACATACGGACTCCATGGGGCGCATCCGTTTCTGTCTGGCCGCCCCCCTTCAAAACACATGTCTTGTGGCTGCATTGCATTCTGGTCTATTGAGGCTATTTGTCTGTGGAGATCTCTTCCTCTTCTCCGATGGATTTCTCCCTGTATGATTGTTGAACGTCAGTCTAGAAAGTTGCTCTTTGTTTTCCTTTACAATAATCTTTCAAGTTGTGCTTACACACAATTTATTAAAATGTCTGGGGGCTGACATGCGTATGCTCGTTTGAAGTAGCACTGTAGCACTATAAACGTCTATAAACGTCAGATGATCTTACATTACGTGCACATACGCTTTGCAATTAGTCGGCCTTGTGAACGCGGCAGTCATTGTCCCATGCATATGCACGGCAAAGACCTTTGACACAGCAGGCGTGGATCAGAAAAGAAAGAACACTATATTATCACACGTTTCATGTAAAACACCTTGGAGTCCATAATGAATCTCATCCTTTAGGTTTCTGCACACCGCCAATAATTTCCCTCTTAATATGCCGTTGTGAAGATGGAAACTTCAGCCAGAAGCCTGTTGGTTTTTTCTTTTAAGATTAAAACTCATTTTGAAGAACAACATCAACACCATTCATATTTTTAGGGCCACTTTCGTATGACTTAAAGTCACCATGGGGGGATCTTCCTTCCTGGATCCTCCCAGCTCACTCAAATGAGAACGTAATGAAAATACATTTTAGTAAATGTCATTGCAACACACACCTGGGCTGCACTGCACTGGCAAAGTCATTGACATTTGCGTAGTTTGCATTGTGGAATAGGTCACGGTGTCAAATCGGGACAGGTCTCCGTGTACGTGGGACCATTAAAAGCTCATTTTCCCCGCAGCACATCCCGCCTTCAGCAGTTTTGATATCTCAAGAAAGATTTTGGCTGGGTTTTTTTTTTTTTTTTGGGACTAGTGTTTTATATTTGGTTGGAATCCCCTTATTTTGAGATAAATTTAAAAAAAAAAAACGAGACTCATCTTACTCGCTAGAAAAGTCTTAACGCAACATGAGATAAGTGCCCTTATCACCAGGGGAGACAAACTCCAACTAATTAACTCTTCCAAAAACTCTCCAGTCAAATTAATTTGTAGTAGACTGCAGTGTTTTGGCATGTGTGGGAGATTATTATGCACATAATAAATCAACTTTGTTTTTCAATTAAGCATCTCTTTTACAGAAAGATGCTGACGGTATCGAATACGCCTGGAACAGTGGACTTTACAAATCATGCAACTGCACATACTCCATATTCTTGTTTTGTTATGCACCAAACACCAAATTCCTTGGATGTGAAAATAAATTTGGCAGTAAAACTGTTTCTGTTTCTGATTCATTGGGGTGATATTACTTCATATCTCATCATTTCATCAATCCCGTATGTTTTCTTCCATTCCTCCATCTTCTTAACACAATGCAGACATCATCTGTCATCTTCTACACTTCTTTTTTTCTCCTTCTACATTAATATTTTAGGTTTACGTTCAGTGGGATTTAAATCTAAAAAAGCCTGCAACAGAAAATGTTTCAGTCATAGCGAGTCAGTGAGTTATGAACAGGCAAATCTACACACATGGTTGCGATCAATTATACAGACGAGCCAAAGGCTGGCGGACCCTGATCCAATTGTCCAATCACAAGAGAAGACCAGCAGAATGCCTGGCATTGGGAGAATGTCTACAACGGAGGTCAAGGGTAGTAATCCATAGCTGGGTGGCTGGGAGACCAAAAAAACATACAGGCAGGGGAGCAAACAGGAATATGAATAATACATCAGAAAGTGATACTGCGGTGCTCAGCGATATGCGTTTTGACTGATCTGCTTGGCTTTTTCCTGTGTCCTGGAAGCTTTACAATGCAAGCGCAATACACGGCATTGTGATCTTTTGCTAGTTTATTCCTCGTTAGGAATACGATGCTCGGTCACCGCTCGTTAAACGGACGCCGCCTAGCAGAGATCAGATGAATTGATGAGACCTTGGGAATGTGTTAGACTATAAAAAACGTTTTAAAAGTCAAGATCACCTCCTCTAACACTTAAACAGCGAGTGAGTTCATGCTTACGTATATTTACATGCATCATTTACATGTTCTGTAATTATACTTCTGTCCTACTGGGATCAATAAAGTTGCATCTCATCCTAAACTAGACTAGCCCAGGCTACACTCATTTTCAAGGTGTCAACTATTTGCATAGATAGGCATACAGATGATAATAATAATAATAATAATAATAATAATAATAGAAATGATAATAATAATAATAATAATAATAAGAAGAAGAAGAAGAAGAAGAAGAAGAATGATGATGATAATAATAATCATAGTAATAATCAGAAGAAGAAGAATGATGATAATAACAATAATATTAATAATGAATAATAATAATAATAAATTACTAATAATTAACAACTACCCAATAATAATTAATAATTTGTGTAGCACTTTTCTCAGTACTCAAAGGCGCTTTACATTAAAATCACAGGATAAAAAAACATAACCAAAAATTACAATAAAATAGAGGTGGGGGGGGGGGGGGGGGGCAAACATTTGTGGGGCAAAAAAAAATTAGGAGACAATAACCTAAGCACACACAATGCTCTGTTAGGAGTTATCATGGAGAGCCTTGAATAAAAAGGCCAGGGACCTGTATGTAACGCATGGTGCTACAGGATCAGGGGCCATATGGTACAACAGAAATAAATGAACATGCGGCTCTAAGCAAACATTGAAGACACAAACCATTACCAGGTCTTACAACGTATTTGTAGTGTCGGGCTAGCACTAAACCCCCTGCAATAATCAGGTTTCCATATTAAAAAATACGAAGTTGAGAAGCTTTACACAGCTTCAGTCGAACCTCATCACAGGATTTATTGTACTAAAGTATTGTATTATAGCGCTAAATGGAACATACATGCCATTTCTAATAAAAGCAAAGCCGATCTCTCTGGCTTGATCACTCTAATGTGTCATGTAAGGCGTTTGTTGCAACAACTGGATCCGTGTAAGTGGTCATAGCCCGAACGTAAGCATATGTAGCAGCTGTTCATGCTGCCTCTCTGCAGTATCATGTTATATAATAGCAATGCTGTTTGGATCACCTTTTACACGCACACATTTTCTAGCTTTGAAGAAAGCTCTAGCTTTGGATTTAGAAATGGATTTTGTGGTCTTTGAACATAACTTTATCTGAGTATTTAGTCGCTCGCAGAGGTGAGGCGAGGTCACAGCCAGATTATTTGATGGTAGACTCTGCCTGTTGTCACAGCGAGTCAAATCAAACGCGCCTAGAAGCACCTAGCCTTCGGTTTCACTTTGCATCAGGGTGCCCCTGCCCCAGCTAGGTTGCATTTGGTGTCCTTGGTGGGAGTCAAGGCCACCGCTGAGAGGGTATTCACATCAAATCCATTAGAATGTTTGTCACAAGGTTTTTTTTTACACCGTGGAAGTTGAGCACCCACTCATTGTTCTTTCAATGCAGTTAAAAGTTACAATTTACCATTAAAGTTAAGAGATACCATCTGTGGCTCATTACAACAATATCAGAAAGTGTTTTAGAGGATTTTGCACCCTGACAACAATAAATGTATGGGTGTATTTTAGTAATTTTTGGGGAGAAAATGGTCAAAGTTAAAGATGTAAAATAAAGACCTGGGCCACGTAAAACTAATGGTATTGGTATCGATCTCCCCCAGAATAACAGCATGGGAGTGAAATGAAGCAGTGGTGGTCTTCTTCACCGTCCCACCATGCACTAGCTTAAAGGGTGACACAGCACAACTAGCTTTTTTTCTCCTGCCGGCTCGGTCGTTCCACCCCAACACTGACAAAATATGTGTAGCGTCTTATACAAACAAAAATCACAAAATCCTTCAACTTTGCCCGCTTTGTCCCTCTTTATGACGGACACTTGTCTTGTTCACTTGTCTTGACTTATACCAGTAGGGAGTTGGCCTCACTCAATGCTACAAATAGAACACTCACTTTCCTGTAACCAGTGGTCATTGCCAGCACTCATACAGCATCGAGGAACCATAGGATAATTTATGAAGATGGCAGAGTTGTTGAACTGCAATCCAACATTCTACTGGCCAATTCCAGTTTCCAATTTTTGAAGAGGGTATGGCCTGACTTGGCAACCAAGGTCTAGGTCAGCCAACGTTGCTTGGGCCAACCGACTTCCAGTGATTGGTTTTCAGAGCGGCTTATATAAGGGATGATGTTCAGTGACCATTTAACACAAAATATTGGTTTGAAAAAATTTTTGTAACATAATTTACAAGCTTCCGCAAAAAAAACGTCTGCAGCAACGAGGGAGTAATGTGGTTTTGGCACAAGGTGTCACTAGTCAATCTGATTAGAAATCAACAAAATAGACTTCTTGACTGTTGTGTGTTCACTGGCCAATCGGAATTGAGCGTTAAGCGAAGCCGAAGTGTCACTCAGACATATTGTATTGTTGTCTCTCATGCAGATAGTCATGTGTCTGGTTTGTTGTTGAGCATGTTAGATGTTACTGAGTTTGGATGGGAGCCTGGATAGACTGAGTTGGCAGCAGTCTCCAAGTGGGCACACAGCGCCACCCCCGTCTTAGCTTCATGGCAGGCAACTTGAAAAGGGTCCAAGTCACTCACCATCTATTCCAATCTGGCCCCTTCAAAGGGCTTCATCAGGCCTAGAATAATGTATAATCATAGGACAGGTGCCCGACAGAGGAGAGACCACTCAACCGCTGAATCCTGTTTTATCCTGTTTAAGTTATCTATGACTTATATCGCACTCTATCGGCGTTTGGGGGGGGAATGCGACTGCATCAACAGGTGTACGGTGCCTGTAATTGACATAAATAATAAAGCACAATTTTTTTGAAACTTTTTTTGAAGGTTTTGCAGGAAAGTGCAAGTGTGGAAAAGTGAGTTTTTGAAAGCCTGTCATCTAGTAACCCAATCCAAGTAACCACTGAGCCAAGAAACCCTATCAACCGCCTGCATACATACTGCTCAAAGAAATTAAGCGAACACAAGGATATGCCTCCCCAGACCATCACTGACCCACCGCCAAACCGGTCATGCTGGATGATGTTGCAGGCAGCATAACGTTCAACACGGCGTCTCCAGACTCTTTCACGTCTGTCACATGTGCTCAGTGTGAACCTGCTCTCATCTGTGAAGAGAACGGGGCGCCAATGGGGAACCTACCAATTCTGGTGTTCTCTAGTGAATGCCAATCGAGCTGCATGGTGCTGGGCTGTGAGCACAGGTCCCACTACAGGACGTCGGGCCCTCATGCCAC
Source organism: Hoplostethus mediterraneus (assembly GCA_034670385.1). NCBI lineage: Eukaryota > Metazoa > Chordata > Actinopteri > Trachichthyiformes > Trachichthyidae > Hoplostethus > Hoplostethus mediterraneus. The sequence goes on along the minus strand of JAXDDW010000312.1, from coordinate 25,639 downwards.
CCTCATGGAGTCTGTTTCTGACAGTTTGGTCAGAAACATGCACACGAGTAGCCCGCTGGAGGTCTCCTCCAGTGCTCCTCCTGTTCCTCCTCGCACAAAGGAGCAGATACCGGTCCTGCCGCTGGGTTGTTGCCCTTCTATGGCCCTGTCCAGCTCTCCTCATATAATGGCCCGTCTCCCGGTATCTCCTCCACGCTCTTGAGACTGTGCTGGGAGACACAGCAAACTTTCTTGCGACGGCACATATGAATGTGCCATCCTGGAGGAGCTGGACTACCTGTGCAACCTGAATGGGCTGCAGGTACCGCCTCATGCTACCAGTAGTGACAAGGGCACTAGCAAAATGCAAAACTAGAGAAAAATCAGTCAGGAAGGATAAGGAGAGAGAAATGGTCTGTGGCCACCACCTGCATTTCTTTTTTGGGGGTTGTCTTGCTGTTGCCTCTCCTGTCCACCTGTTGTCACTTTCATTTGCACCAAAGCAGGTGAAATTGATTCACAACTGTTTACGCTTCCTAACTGGACAGATGATATCCCAGAAGTTTAATTGACTTGGTGTTATATTGTGATGATTAAGCGTTCCGTTAATTTCTTCAAGCAGTTTATAATATGGTCATTTTTTACTATGGGCCAGTAAAAAATGTTCGTATTGCACATTTACAGTTTTTCTCAGTCGTTTTGGTACATTTCTCAGATCAGAATTGAAATTCTCAAAACTACTTGTTCAACCTCCACATCATCTGGTCACATCTTGTTCACATCATAAAAGCAGCTTCTCATTCTTTTGAACAAATTGCAAATGCTTTAGCACATTCATGCAAATGATTATGTCCAACTGTCTGCTGTTTCCTACATTATCAATAGTTTATGTCATGTTGATCAAAATATATTATATTGGTTCTCTGTTGAATAGTCTCACCCCCCAGAACATCTAGGCACTAGTTCATTGCATAAGTCATTACATGCAAAATGGTTGAACCAGTTGTCATAATCTGTCAAGCATATCAAGCATGTCAACCATTTCTATTAGACTTTTTTTGTAAATGTGTCCTGAATTGATGAATCTTGACTTTCACTCCAGTTTTTCTCAGTTGTTTTGGCTCAATTCTCCAATGACAGTTGAAGTCGTCAAACCAAAATGTGAAATTCTTCACAACATTTTGTTACCTGAGCACAACAGAAAGAGCATTTCTCTTTGTTACCATTTGCAAATGTTTTAGCACATTTAGGCAAATGACAATTACGACAATTTGAACAGTTATTATGTGTCTTTTGAAATTGATACATGCCAGACTGAAAAAGTGCATTGCCATCAAATCCTTCACCATAGTTTCCATCAGAGTAACTGTTATATTGACAACATGACTAAGCATTCTGACTATCTTGTTTGTACTCAATGACACAAGGACTTGTCATTCTGATGGCACTGACATGTTCATAGACGTAAAGATTTACTTTTGAGAGATGAACTAAGGATTTTGAGCAGGTTACAGGCTTTTGCAGGTAATCCATTGTGTGGTGCTGTTTGTACCAATTGTTTCCAGAAATGCGTTTACTGTTTTGCAAATCTTAAGGATGATTGGAGAAATGTACTAAATCGACTGAGAAAAACTGTAATATTGTGAAGTTTTGTGAATCCTCATGTTTTGTTGGACAAATGATGGTTTTGGCTTTTTACATTTCTTTGGCTTCTTTTTTTTACATTTTTACATCCTCTAATTGTTATTTTCATAGATATTTATTTTTTCATTTACTGCTATGGGACAGTAAAAATGGTACTTATTTCCCCTTTAAATTCAGTTTGCAGATAACTTCAGCAGATAACACTGTGAGCTCCTTGAATTCATAGCTCTTGTTCATCCTCCTCATCCTCCCAGCCAATGACCAGGCCTATTGACAGTGGGATAAGGCTTGGGCACTGGGTGCATTGCAGCTAAATTAACCAGCAGGGTTTATCCCATTTTAATATGGAGATGCCGGACCCAAATTTTTACATAACACATCCCTTCCCTTGGCGGCATTGGCAAGAGGCCAGATCGTGCAGTGGCTGGCTGAGGGGGAGCTGCGCCCGTGGAATTGCATGGAAATCCAGGATAAGCTGCATTTCTCAGAGGCTATAGAGTGGGCGTTGGGTGAATGGGTGCTGGGTGAGTGGATGCTGGGTGAATGGGTGTTGGGTGAGTGGATACTGGGTGAATGGGTATTGGTTGAGTGGCTACTGGGTGAATGGGTGTTGGATGAGTGGGTGCTGGGTGAGTTGGTGGTGAGGGAGTGGGTGTCGTTAAAGTTGGGTGAAAAGTTGGGTGGGGTGGGGGGAGTCCTTCTGGCAAGGCTTTTACTTGAGAGACAACAGGAGAAAAAATTCAAGTGTCGGTAAGTCGGTGTAAGTGCAACAAGCTGATGAAATAGATTAATAAGTGAGCAATTTATGTCTTAACCTCCCCAACCACCTCCGATTCTCTAAATGACACCGAAATGGATTGCATTCAGTGTTTTTGCCCTGCAGCACCTTTTGTACATGTATTGCACAAACACCCTTTCAAAAATGAAACTCCTTTTAATGCATATAAAAAGGCATTTCAGCAGGGAATCAGACCGTTCCCCCTCCAGATCAGGGGTTCAGTTCAGCAACCTCTCATACCTGCACACTATTCACATTTTCTATCTTTTGTTTGAGTCCTGCTGGTGAGGGAGTCGAAATTAGTTGTAGGTAATAGTATGTATGTGTGATCTGCTGCCCCCCCACCCCCTTCCTCTTCCCAAAACTGAAGTGAAACATAATGGTTTTGAGGAGGTCTACACAGTATTTACTGGTGGGAGGAATAATCTGCCTCTCTGAGTGTTGTGTCATAGCAGGCTGCAATTAATCCCGCTTTTTTTTCGGAGCATGTAGGTTACAGATGTTGAGACTCTCTCTCTCTCTCGCTCTCTCGCTCTCTCTCTCTCTCTTTCTCTCTAACCAGTGATAAGTGCAGAGACAGTCGGTAGGAACGGAGAGTTTCCAATCCGCAGCCCCGGCAGACCGTCTGATGCCATGACAGAGGACGCGTCCGTCCGCAGGGAGAAAGATGCGCTGCTGCCGCTCGAGACCTGACAGAGATGGACTGACGGGGGCTTTCGAGGGACACGCTTGTGGACGTCTGCGGTCGCGATGCCTTATCTGATTAAACCGCTGCTTTTGTGTTTGTGTCTGGCCGTTATCGGGGAATGCCGTAAACACAACCACCGCCGCGTGCGGAGATGGACCGGTACCGTGGAGACCCAAAAGCACGGCACGTAAGTAGAGAAAATGTCAATGTGGGGGGAAAAAATTAAAAAAACAATACTCAAATACTCAAAAGAAGTAGAAAATGTAGGAGTTTGGCGACTTAGTTGGACCTTAGTTGGACCTTAATCGACAGGTGTAGTCTATATCGTGTCAGTTTGATCATCATCATCATCACTGCCAAAATTTGATTGCGGTTGTGATGCAGCTGCTGTCGCCAGTGATGTGTTACAAGGCTAAGCATTCATTTTACTAGTGGGTTCCCAAACTGGGGTCCAGGGGCGCCCAGGGGGTCTTTGAAGGGGGTGGTCCTTGAGGGGGTTCCAGGGGGGTCCTTGAAGGGGTTCCAGGGGTCCTTAGGCAAAGTGAGCAATAGTTTAATTTCGCTATAATTTAATTCACTGGAAAGGATCCCAATTAGATTATATAAGAATGACTAATGTAATCATTGGTTTCATTCTCGCCAAGTGCAGTTCAATTCTATACTAAATCAACTAAAAAGTCTAAATTTCATGGCTGTCTATGGCTCTAATGTCTATCTGTGGCCTGAAAATCCCTACATTGACCCTTATAGAGCCCAAAAATGGACATTGGGGAAAAAAACATAATAAAAGGAGGACAGAGACTAATTGCCTAAATTCCTTCACAGAGATCATTAAAGTGTCACTGTATCGGAGAAACCCTATATCTGTCCGTCCAGGCATGCCACAACCACGTGGCGTCCTCGGTGGTGATTTAACACGGCATGTGGCTTTGAGGCAGGCCATCTCCAACCTCTACTAATAAATAGGCCTAACCCCCCTCCACCCCCACCCCACCTCCACACCCAAAATGAGATGGCAGCTGAAAATAGTAAATACTTTTTGCTGTAATCAAAGCCCCTGACACATTTTGTTCCGCGCCGACATCTTGAGCTCTTCAAAGCGCCTCAGATAATATGAGAAAATATGAAAATATGTGTTCCAGGTGAGGAAAAAAGGAATGAGGAGTAGTAGCTTGTAGCAGTCAGTTCGTGTTCTCAGCTGTCAGTCATTTTTTAGGTACACCGCTTTAAAAACAGCCTCTTCAAAAACCCAACCAATGTGCCATCTTCTTCCAGTTCCTTGACGAAGAAGCCTCCGGACGTGACCAAGTCGCGCAAACCTAAGACGGAGCACCTTCTGAAAGTAGATGATCATGATTTCACTATGAGGCCGGCGTTTGGAGGTAGGTAGTCGTTTTTCCTGTGTTTTTTTTCTCCTTGGCATCATCATTCACACACACACACACACACACACACACACACACACACACACACACACACACACACACGCATGCAAAGCAGGCATGAGTCCATGCACACACACATACAAATTCAGCTTGAGTTCACCCTCAGGCTGTTTCAAAACCAATATGGGCTTCTCCTGGCTTATGGGTTATTTTACAGAAAAAAATGATATTTCCTTCATATTTCACATGTAGGATGCATTCTTTGCTTTCTACTATTGACATAAGCTTTAATAATGTACTTCTGGAAGAGTACACTTACGTTGTACTTACGCACTTCAAGCAAAGGCTGAACGAAGAAAGGGATGAAGGACAGAGGGAAGGATTCGGTGCTAGAGTTGCAGTGATGTCTAATCTTTCTCCCTTAAAGCTGACAAAATATATATATATTGCACGTCAGCACTAGTCTCATATCTCATAAGTGATTGGTTTTTGCTGTCCAGAACCTCCGATATGTTATGTGCTTTGATATTAAACACATTTACAGCATCCACCCCTCTCCTGGAATCAAGGGGGAATTATTCTTATACTGCAAAGCATCTCCCACCCTATACCACTGGCATCAATCCTGCTACTTGACTGAATTGTGATTCAGTCAAAAAGACCACAAGAAAAAATTGATCTAGTGCTGTTTTTTTGCAGTCTGACGATGACGCAAATCTCTAGTTCTGAAGGAACACAAGCTAGGAAAGGTTTCACGGGTGAATTTGTTGATGCAGTAGATGCAGGAGGCAGCAAGAAGTTCGACCCCAAAGTTTTTAAGTTTTTAAATAAGCTCATTGGAGTCATCTCTGTGCGACGGACTGTGTAAAGACTGCGGTCCACAAGATGTTTCATCAACCATCTTTGCAGCTCATGGGTGAAATCTAAAGACTGTTGTGCTTTATCATCGGAAGAGTTCTGAAGGAAAGCAGCTCAAGAGCCTGCATGGGCAAAGCACAGCCGAGCTTTCTTAATGATGTTTGGATACTGCGCTAAGATGCACCCACACCCATGCTTGAAAAAAGTAGGGAAAGGGGGCGGCTATGATAAAACTCTTCTTTTAACTGAGGTTTTTTTCCTCTGAAGTTGCATTTTGTTGAGAGCAGCCCAGATGAAAGCATCTTTTAGGCAGGGAGTCGCAGGGATTGTTACTTTGGGGAAAGGCACAGTATGTAGCAAGAGGTCATGGTGATGATTAAAAATAGCCTGGGAGCTGTGACAAAGTCCTAGTAGAGGATACATGGCTGTAGTCACATTACAACAGAGAGGCTCCACTCCACTCTCTTCTGCGCACAAAGGGATCTATGCAAGAAGTTTGTCAGTAGGACAATGGTGGGAGAATTTTAACATGTTTACAACTGTGAAGAAGTCTTAAGCTAGAACCTGGGAAGCAAAAGCATAAAAGCCTGTATTTCATGAAGTCTTAACTTGTAACTCTAACTTGTAACTCTTATTTTGAACTAGCCATAAAATAAAGGCTTTTTAATGGGTTTTTGCTTGAAGAGTCCCTTCCTTTTTCATTAAGCACCAACCCCAAACCAAAGAGCATCTTCAACATTGACACCCAAACCCAATAGAAGGACTCTATTGGGTGTGTATGTATGTCCTGTAAAGCTGACCTGCAGGTGTAGTACGCTCAATATGCCAGCGATATTCCCTCCATCACGCCTATCTTCAGCACTGCTGGTCTTCCGTCAGACCTAGGGGAGTGAGAGTGGCTAACGTGTGGGGTGTATTATTGCTCTTAATCCTCGGTAAGATAACACGTTAAGCCTGTTGCTAATCCACGCAGAAGGGAAAGAGAGCGAAAGCCCATCGGCCAGATCATTTGATGTATGGAGCGAGCGCCGTTATGATCCGTTAACTGTACGACGAAGCGGCTGCGTGCTTTTTCGAGAAAATGCGGTGGCTTATCGGTGTGGCAGATTTACCGGGGGTCACAAGGTCAGAGGTGGGGCCGTTTGGCGCAGCCTATTGCTTTAATACGTCCTCCACTGGTCCCTTAAAGGCACACTGCTGAATTCAATGGAAGTAGTACCGAAGAGTTGCACCTTCGGTCTTGAAGAATGAATCCAATAAAAGAGAATGTATAGAACCCACACACTATAGCGGACCTTATGATGTTCCTCTTACATAACTGAATTCACACATTAATGTAAGCCAAGGGGCAGTGGAGTGAAAGCTGGGAGAAATAATTGACAATGAAGCTGTAAACGGTGTTTTGAATGTATACATATCGATGCTTGATATACTTGAGGGCAATCGTGGAGAGGTGTTGCCAAGGCGTAGTTTGCTTGTATACAAAGGCTGCAATTACAGGAAAGCCATGTAATGTGGGCTTAAGAGGCTCAAGAGAGGAATTTTTAGATTTCATTGTTCAGGGGTCATTGATTCCTCCGTATTACTGAAATGGACAGAATGGTAGGACCATATCTACATTCAGTTTTAGAGGCACGTAAAACACAGATTGCAAATTAAGCCATTGAATACCAACCCCCACAAGTCTTAAAATAACGTGGCGTCATATCCACCGAACATATCAGGGCTGTGACTGCTGCCATTAGTTTGATGTCAGGACTGTGGAGATTCAATTACTAGATTGTATCAAGCTTGCTACATCAAAGGGAAGACTGAAATAATCCAATGACTTTGGCTCACTGCTCATTTTGAAGCAAATGAAATGCTGTAGAGCTCGCCTCTGTGTTCATAGTGAGAAATTATTTTGGATTGGCAAGAGATGTGGCTCTGCTTATGAAACGCCACATGGACGACGGTAGCTCGCTGCTGGCTTTATCCCTCGGTACCAAAGTGACATGCTATCCCATGTGAGTGTGTTATTGGGGGAGGGGGGGGGGGGGCTGGAACGTTAGCTCAGGGGACTGTTAAAGTAATAACAGTTTTTGTTTCTTTTTTTGGCGCTAAAGCTTTAAGCAGTGCTCACTGATGGATGGGTTAGTAGCAGCCAGCTGCCATCTGGAGATGCCGGCTTAATTTTGTGGTGGCTGGAGTAGCTTTAGCCAGCTAGCTTAGCCCCATGCAATTCAACCTGCCTGCCGTTGTTAGCTTAGCATAGCTTCGGCTCGCTGCATGGCAAGACCCCATCCAGTGCTGATGAGCAGATTAAACTGGCAGAGGTTCCTCCTGTTTACAGCTTAGATTAGCACAGGCACCAATCTGTTACACCACCAGACAGCTGTTACCCCACAAATGACACTTTGTCCCAACTGAAGACAAATTAGAAGAAGTCCAACACTGGCTGTAAAAGTACATTCGGTCACCAGTGTTGGGGAAGCCACTATGAAAGTATTTAGTATTACATGCTACCTGATACATCACATTGGAAGACATTAAACTACACCAAAGCTACCCTTAAGAGTAATATCATTGTTGTTGTTTTTTATTTTTTTACAGTTAATTCAAACTACTTTGTAAAAAACAATCATATCTACACCTGGAATGCTATAGTACAAAATCCCTTGACTTCAAAGAAGTGAAAACTAGCTTAGCACTAGTTATGTGCTTTTGGCAAATAATGTAATAAAATCGAATCACCAATAATAGCCCCCTACTGCAACTTAACAGCTAACATACACTTAGCAAGGCCTACTACGCTAACGTTACATCCTCAACAAAAGTATTAAGCCCAATTTAGTTGAAGTAAATGCAAAGCTACTCCTAAATGTAGTTAAACTACTAGTTAAATGACATGTATCTAGGATTGGTTTTCCTTGTGAAACCTCCATACATTCAGACATTCTCCCCAACCTATCGCTCACTCCAACAGGTTTGCCTGAAAATACTGCAAGTGTTTGATTCAATTTACCCTGGGGTTGAAAATTGAAATCCCTCCCCATTACACATGAACCTGTTCAATGAAATTCCATTACCATCAAGGCAGAGTCAGATCCCTCAGAAACCTTTTTTCAGGTGATTCGTTCAATTCCGTGAAAATGGATCAAGTGGACATGGCTAGTTCACATCCTTTTAACTTGACATCCAGTGCAGTTTCTGAGATTCAGGCAACTTTATGATCAGATTGCACTGGCAGAGCTCATAATCTATATCATGATGGTTGGCTTTAGACATTTATAACTCTTCTGGATTGCACCAAATAGCACTAGAAGTCTAGTGTAAAAAACATTCAATGTAAATACTGATTATAGAATTATAGGAACATCACTCAATTTAAGAATTTCTATATGTTTCTTTCTGTGCACTAGGACATTTTTATGACCAGAAAACATTGACTGGCATTTTGTGGACCTACAGAATGTTTGCTTGAGTTTTTCTATCCAAATGAGCTTTATATATTTAGTCGAGTAGTCGAGCAGTATAATAATCACAAGGCATGATTAGTCAGCTTTGTATATCTGTTTGAACCAGAGTTCAGGTCAACCTGGGATATTTGGAGCAAACCAAACCAAGGTCATAGCATGGGAGAGGAGGGTGTAGACTATCCAGCACTGGTTGGGGCGGGTGTTGTGCATTGATTATGTATCCATATGATTTCACACCAACTGCATGAATTTACCACTCAAAAGTGTCCATGGCAAATCCCCAAAACAATCGACCTGCCCAACAGGGCCGGGTTACAGTCCTTCGGCATTTTCTTTACGCCTCAGCTTGGTATGACCCCACGCACTCACTGTGTCATGGTATGCAGATTAGCAGGCCGGAGGTACCGGTACCAGGATGTCCCCACCCCACCATTCATTTGTTGCAATTCTACTCATGTCACAAAAATCTAACTAATCTAACACACTTGAACTAAAATCCCAATGACTGAGTTTTCATTCAGTGGCAGAAACAAAAATTGGAAATTACAGCCGTGTCAGAAAACACTTAAATTGTAATTACTTTCAGGGAAGAGCTAATAGGCATACGTCTCAGTTATGAGAATGACTAATCTCAGCCAAAATACTTTGATTGATTGAAACTTGAAGAACAAGGACAGCAGACCACTATATGTTCTGAGCTATAGACTACTTTTGGTCTATATGATGAATAGAATATAAAATCAGCAATAAAACAATTTAAAAAAGCAATGAGAATGGAATATAAACAATTGTGGGTTTATATAAACATATGACGTATACTCAAGGGTGGGGAGTATGGATTACTGACATGTATGGATTTACTTAGGGCTCTATGGAGCTCGATGGAGTGCAGTGATCGAGTGGCAATTTCACCACTTTTGAGTGCAAGCTGATTTTTTCCCGCCGTGCCCGGGAATGTCATTTGCCATGAAGGGGCTTGCGGCAAAATGGGCGGGAAAATGCACTAGAGGGGTGTGTCAATAAAAATCAGGCGGCGCAGTGCAATTTTGGTATGAAAAATGATGCTTGCGCCTCAGACCACGTCTTATCGCAAGCGCTTTAGTTGGCGAAGACCTCTCCAAAAATCACATGAACCCCTTAGAATCAGAATTCGCACATACAAGGAATTTGACTTGTTGACATTGGTGCATTTAAAAAACTAAAAAAACTAAAGTTAGACCGACACATCAATCAAATAAACTAATTTAATCAATATATACATACAGTATATACAAATAAGTAAATACATAAGGAAGCAAGTGACACAGTGCTCTTGCAAAATAGGTACACAAACTGGTTGGCTATAACTTGGTATTCTGCACAGCTTCACAGTTTATACAGTGCAAATTGCCACTCATCATCGGTGGTCCAGCAGCGTGAATGGTGACATTCTGGGGCCACATTGGATGCAGGTGTTACGTACAGCTCCATGAAGGATCTTCAGGGCATTCTGAAGTTCTCTCCCCACTCTACATCACTGAAGTCACTCAGTACCACCCTCAGTACCATCCAAAAGTACCAAAATGCAGGGGGTGTGTCAGTTGCAGTTGTTACTTAGTTACAGTTGTCACTTACAACTATAGAGAGTTAGAGCTATTGACAGTTACTCACAGTTGTTACTTACAGCCACTCAGTTACGGTTACAGTTATGGTTGTTACTTACAGTTGTTACTTAGAGTTACTTTAAATTGTTGCTTACAGTTGCTTACAGTAACCAACAGTTACTAACAGGTACTCAGTTATTTATGGTTGTTACTTACTGTTAATTACAGTTGTTACTTAGAGTGATTTACAGTTTTTACCTACAGTTACTTAAAAGCAATTTACAGATGAAGACCCTTAATAAAAGATGTGACCAAAATAGCGATACACTTCATGCCATTGTTCCAACAAATGAAGAATAATCCCAAACACAGAGATCCTCTACAGCCCCTCATCTCAATGGCTTTGGGGACCGGTGACTTTAATCTAGCATTTAGCCGTCTCTGCTAATCTCTATGGATTACAGACTGTATAGATAAGTGATGCAAAGTGGTTCAAATCGCATGTAAATCTTCCCTCCAGACTGGCATTATCTATGCACCGTGTGTTGCTGTATACTCTGGTAGGTTGACTGGCTGTATGTGAAAGGGTCACGTAATGCCCGGCATCCTTACGTAGAGGTCAGAGGTGATGTATTTAATCCATTTACCGCATCCTATCCTCCAATGCTGCAGTGCCCCCTGTAGGTAGATTGTATGTATTGCAAATCCATGGAGTGGAAAGACTTGTCCCGTGTGGTGTGTAGCGCCTGCCTCGGTCCACGAAAGCGCAGGCAGCATTTTCTCCAACATCAACACACTGAAAATGCCAGGATGCTGTGCGGCTTATATGCAATTGAAAAACAATTCAATTAGCCAATCACGATAAACACCCACTGATTAATCAAATTAGTCAATAAAATGAGTAAAGCCCATTGGATTTCTGATAAATCTTAAGCATATTCTCATGTTGCATATACAATTGGTTTATTGGTTTATCTACTAAACAGAACTATACTACTATAGTTTGGACAAGTGACCTGTCCCACTTCGTGTGCACTGTAAAATATGTCGTGACCCCTTTGCCCCTACACTGCTCAAGTGCGACTAATCCCTGCAGTCGGGTCACACTCTGGATAAATTAGACCACTGCAATTGGACCAAATGCAAATATGAGTTAAAAAACATGGAAATAAATGGGCTCCGTCAACTTTTATTCAGTTCCACTGTTGGCTCTGATCCCAGTTTGTCAAAGAAAAGATTTTGAGGCTACAGAGAACCTCTTCGCGGGAAGGCTTTGTAGCCCCGGGCTCTGGTAGACGGGCATTCTTTGCGCACTGGGAATACTGGGAGATCAGCTCCTTTAGTTCTCCATACAATGTAGGCATTTTAGTGTTTTCTTTACTGTTAATTGCATTATGTTCTAAATGTTTAGCAATCATATTTACATGTTTTTTTAAGCTACAGAGAAAGTACCAGGACGGTAGACAATGATTTCAATTAATTAAAAAATTCAATGCTATCCATTTATTTGTCATCTTCTAATCCATCTGAACAGCTGACATTTTTCCTCATTTCCTATTTGCTTTTTAACTGATCATTTAACCCTCATTTGTGTCAAACGCTGTTGTCTGAACGTCTCTGGGATTCTGCAGCAACACTCCAGCATTTGCCTCTGTGTTTCATAAAGTGTATTTTATTGGGATGTGGATGTTGGATGGCCCTTCAGTTGTCTGTAAACTTGTGGTAAATATGGCTACACAGAGGAAAGTTTATTTCCGGGCACACGATTTGATACAACCCGGCAGTTGTGGTTGTAATTATTTCATTAGAATTAGGTTGTAACTCTGAAACTTTTTTTTTTCTGAAAATCATTTTTAATAACCTCAGGGGAGCAATCGGGAGTCATGTTCCCTCTAAGCTGATATTTTGGCGACCTACGTCAAATAGTTCATTACAATGACCAAATCAGAATTTCTTCACCAGTTTTTGCTCCACTTTGCCCACAAGCTTTTTCAATGAACTGAGGCTGTGGTTGAGTACCTGCAAGGTGTGACGGTACATTTCATCCCACCTTGTTGTCTTCCTGATGTTTTCAACCTTTATTAAACTTTGTAAAAAAATGTAAATACAAAATACATTCAAAATTTGTTGCCATATTAACTCATATTTTTATATCCTGCCACCATGGTACATAGTATGCGGGACAATATGTCAACAAGGTGCTGCCTGTGTGTCTGTCTGTGTGTGGACACATTCTTGTGAACACAATAACTTTAGAACAATCCATGATAAAAACCTGAATATACTATAGCTCCTTAATGCTTTAAGATACAGAGTTCATGTTATGGGAAGGCAAGTATGTTAGCGTAGAAATATTTGCTAATAATGGGTTAATTAGCTTACTGAATGGCCTCAGTGTATCATGGTGATTATGGCAGAACATTGGGCAGCTCAAGTGCCTCTTGCTCAAATTGTCTTCCCGTTGTCGTTCAGCCTGCCGTAAGGTATTTACACAGCAGGGAACTAATGGCCATCTTTTCACGCTCCATGTCCATGCCATTCTGTTAAGCTTAGTGTCTCTGACTGCATGTACACCAACTGCTGCTCTATGGAAGTGCCACGGAAAACAGAAACAGTGGGATATGATGGAATCAACTAGGAAAATGCCTCACCTACCAAAAAAACATTCTCAAAAGTTCCTTACAGGTGTGAAACTGAACTCAAAGTCTATAATATTTAACTATCTCCAAATAACCATTGGACTTCAAACTTTTTAATTGACTGAAACATATCTCTGCAGCTGATTGGTCAAGCGCTAGGCCTCTTGGCCAATTAGCTATTTTATGTACACAGACCAAAAAACACCACACCGGCACTACTCATTGTCCAAAACGTCCATCTGCTAGACAGCTGTCGGCCAGCGAGCCCCAGCCCCAAGTTTCCTTGGCAGGAAACGGGGTTGCACCGTCTGCTGTCATATCATTATCATTTCAAACCCTTTTGTTCTCAATGTACTTTTCTTTTTCCAGGCCCAGCAATCCCTGTTGGAGTGGACGTACAGGTGGAGAGCTTGGATAGCATCTCTGAAGTTGATATGGTAAGTAAACTGTGAGAGAAAATTGCTAGATGATATTCCATAAAATGAATCTTATTTTAAACAATAAAAGCAATAAGGTTTGACATATTTTGAGTAGGTGAATATGACGTTTGGGAAAAAGTATGGATTACATGCATGTATTAAGTTACACTTTACTAAATGCATGTACACTGTGTACTCCGCAACTTGAGTGATGTGCCTTTATGGTATCTAAAGTTATTTTTTGGCTCTTAAACTAAAATAAAAAAAGTTCCTGCCAAGAAGTCATTTTACTGGCCAAAAGAATTCATAGAATAAAATTAGCAAGAAGTGCCACTTTGTGCAGAGCAGCATAACAGGCAGCCAGTCGGGAGCCTATTTGAAACAGAGCCATTGTTTTGCTTCGATTTGATTGGTTCACGGCCAGAAAGGCTGTGCGGTGGCCAGCAGGGACAAAATTGGAAAACAGGCGAAGGCTGAGGCATTCAAATGTTATCTTCTCATGAATTAAATAGACTTGAATAAGTAGCATATAGCTCATATTTATTAACCCATTTTAAAACAAGCTATCAATTTTGTAAAAGTAACAACTGTAAGTAAATACATACATTTTCTCATACTTCCCACTCATCCAGTCTACTTAATGCGCTGAATTACCGGCTGCATATGTTTATATAACATCAACTGTTTCTATTCTATTTTTTATGTGTATAATTCTTTTTTTGCCCTGCTACAACGATCCAATTTCCCCATGGGGATGGAAGTTTCAACTTGTTTTATACTTGTGTACTTTTGAAAATGATTGACAAAACCAAAACTATTCATAGCACTTTTTAAAGGTTACTAAGCACTTGGTTTTGACAAATTATTACTCCATCATCTCCAATTTAATAGACTTTCTGGTGAACTGATCCTTTAATTCTCATAGGACTTCACCATGACCCTGTACTTGAGGCACTACTGGAAGGACGAGCGCCTGTCGTTCACCAGCAGCACCAACAAGAGTATGACGTTCGATGGGCGACTCGTGAAGAAGATCTGGGTTCCCGACGTCTTCTTCGTCCACTCCAAGAGGTCCTTCATCCACGACACTACCACCGACAACATCATGCTGCGTGTCTTTCCCGATGGACATGTCCTCTACAGTCTGAGGTCTAAGCCTTTTCAACATCTGGCATCAGTTCAACAGTTTCCAAAGCTGTATAACTGAATGAATTTTTACTATGCCATACTGTTATGAATATGTAATGCTTCTTTGGGTTGACGTTGATGGATCTTTTTTGGTATATTAAGAACAACACATTTTGGCGGGAAGCCTTCATCAGGGTTACACGACAGAGACACAATGGATCTTAATGCTCCTACGTGTAGAATATTTACCTCAATATATCATTCTGGAATCAGTATATTAATAGTATACTGGCTGTAGAAAAACGAGACCACCGCCAAAACACCTCGTTTGTTCTGTTCTATCTGCTTTGTAGATAGCTAGATTATCCCCAATAATCAGGATAACCACATCATTTATCCACTGTATTGTCAAGATCAATAGAGCTACTCCGCTGTCTTTCAGTATCATAACAGCCTCCTTGTGTCGGGTCTAAGCATTGACTCCAATTTAGCATGGTGGCCAATGGTGGTATTGCAGCCTAAAATATGCGCTGGGTGAGCAACTTTTGTTGAAATTAATGGGCACCCATTTTACCTTTCACCCTCCAGATCTTCTATAAAACCTCCTTCGTTTGACAGAATGTTTTGTTAATTAAAAAAAAAATTATAATGACAAATAATTACATTAGACAAAAGAACACATTAGTGAGACTGTAACACCAGGCGAGCGAGCATCACTACGAGGTGAGAATGCTGTTTGGTGGCAGGGGTCTGATGACTGACTAACTGACTGATCGACTGACTGACCTGAATTTGGCTCCGGATGCCCACGTCTTGCGGTATGAGAAAAATAACTTGCAACCTTACACAAGTTTATTCCAGTTCCAAGCAAGTGGTGAGTCAACTTTGGGAATAATTATGTAAAACAATACCACACAGTACAATGGTCGCTTCATTCAAAAAGGCCACCTTAGTGATCTTAATCCAATCAGAAAACAGTTCATGTCAAAGATCGAGTAGGAGTCCTCACTCAGCACTTAAGGGAATATCTTGCAATAATCAATAACCTCCTTTTGGAGTATCGGCCCATTTCATTTTTGCACGGAGTGGAGTTCATATCAATCTTCCGTCCCCCTCCACCCTTTATCCAATTTGGATTTCCTATAATTCTTTGCAAATTAAAGGTCTAAAATGTTGAACATTTTCTTCAATGGATGTCAGCAAATTTACAAATGTAAGTGATTTTAATCTTTGCTTAAGATTAACATTTTATTCAAATGTTGACATACACAAACACGTGGCTGGATTGATTAGATTGATTTGATTGATTAAATCAATCAAAATGTAGGCTGCTTGGTAACACAAAACCCGAATGTGTGTAACTATCAGCATACAACTGTTAGAACAACGTTGGTCTCCATGGCAACAGAAGATGAAGTGGCAAGGGCGTGATGCTGTTCCACTCCCGTTTTTATACCAGTGCACTTGCCCCCCTTGTTAACTTTCTGTGTGAGGTCCCTCCACATGACATGCATGTATTATGTATGTCATCATATTGAGGCTGCCTCTCAGAGAGAGGGTGTCCACAGTCCTGAAATGAGATTCAGCTTGAAATTATATGTATGGCCACATGCAATATATCAATACCATACATCTAATAATAATAAAATAACCAAAATCTCAGGCCAATATTGGCCTTTTATTAAATATCACAGCTCCATTAAGACAGTCTGTGAAACCTGCAATGGCATTTTATTTTCTTTGCACATAGGTGTAAAAGAATTTCATTAGTAGCCTATGAGTAGAAACCTTTTTTTTTTTTTAATCTTTTTTTTTTTAAAGTCATTTTGGCCTTAATCTAAAGGGGATTACTTGTTGCTTTCACCATCTTCTGTGGCAAAATGTTGAGCCGGTGCTCAGCATCATCGTCAGACATTGTGTTGTTTTTTTAGAGATTCATTACCATTGTTATTGGTAAATGTGTCCTGGTTTCTGAGTGTCACAGATGGGTTTGAACTAAATCCAAAAGTCAATACTGAGGCCCAACAGATTTCATCAAATGGGTTAACAATCTATCAGGAAAAATTGCTACATTTAGCAACCTTTCATGCTACAGCTAGTGAAACGTGTCAGGATTAAAAACAAAGGGTTCTGTCTACTACTATTTCAATCACTTCTTTACTCCTTTTTACGAACAGTTTGATCACTCTCCCATAGTGCTGGCTTATCTTGTCTCATGTCTACTTCTTCTTCTACTAGTTTGTTTTGGTCTTTTTCATACTCCTGTCTTTTAGTCATAGCAATCAGTCAAGTTGCACAGATTCCGTTATACTGTTGTGTTTCAGTCTGATGGCTCACATTAATGAGGAATTCAACACGGTGCATGCCAAACTGCAGGTCTGTCCATGCCGTGAATGTTTACACTTTATATTTTATCTGTCACTGACAGTAAAATATGCTTCAATTCCCAGATCACAAACATTACAAGCAACCAATAGTAAGGAGTCATAGTGCCCTGACAATATTCCTGTGACTATAGAGTCATCATGTGAGAGAGAAGTGCTAGAAACAAGGTAAAGGAGTTAAGGAGAGAGGTGGACGAGGAAGAGGCGGGAGAAAATATTTTGAGAAAACTACTAGAATGGGTTTTGTTGTAATATTGTATGGATCGAGTAGACCTAGCACCTTTGCTTAGCTAAAGTTACAGTTTTGACTCCCTCACGCCACCGAAATCTCTGAGACTTGCTTTCTGTGTGGCTAGACGTCTGCGCACCTTAGCATTCATGCTTCTTGCTCTTCTCATGATAATTGCGCACCTGAAAACTTCCCCCCAAGAAGAAAAAAAATAACCCCAAGGGAATCGGCCAGCAAATTCCGGTTCCTCTTTGCTTGGGCAATCCTTCATGCCGCAGCGCTGTTCATGTTGTGCCAAACTAGCTCTGTCCAATAAACAAGCTACTTGTGAGTCCATGTGTTTATACAAGTTTTGCTTATAATTTGACACTATGAACCTATATAAACCAAATACAAAAATGCAATAAAAGATTTTTACCATGTATTTTTATTGTTGTTTGAATAGGGTGACCGTGACAGCAGCCTGTAACATGGACTTCAGCCGGTTTCCTCTGGATTCCCAGACCTGCTCACTGGAGCTAGAAAGCTGTGAGTAGGAACTCTTATACACAGTTAAATTATGTCCTAAAAAAGGCATTTATAGTGCAATTAGCCCCAATTAGCCTATCCAGAACAAATATGAAAGATGAGTGTGATGATGAGTTCAGATCAAGGTTTTTTTTAGAGGCTCCAATTTAGAGAAGACACTAAATGATATGTCAACGATTTCCTGAACTACTCAAAGATTAAATAAAAATCAATTTAAAAATCCACATAATGTTTTATTCATTACACTCTAATCTGTTATGGCATGAATTCATATACAACCATGAGTTGTTTATTTGAAATATTATATCCAAAGGAGCTGTAAAGTAGTAGTCATACACTGTGAACTTGAACATGTACACTGGTAGTCAGAAAATCATCTACTGGCACAGTCACTATTTTCCATCTTTCTCAATTCATTATTTATGGGAATGCATATTGATGAGACATCAAGACGAGGGGAAATTCTTCTCTGTTGTTTCTGGATATTGTAGACAGTGGATGCTCTCTGTTGCAAACTGAAATGTTTTGGGACATACAAACACATTTGAAACTTCACACCATCTTTGGTGTGAAGTGGTCATAGGGAGCCAAACCACTAACCGTTTTTTAGTTTTTTGGAGATGAATGATTTTATGATTTGATTCGACTAACGGCTGCTTTCCAGATGCCTACACAGATGAAGACCTGATGCTGTATTGGAAGAGCGGGGATGAATCCCTCAGTACCGACGATCGCATTTCCTTGTCCCAGTTCCTCATCCAGAAGTTCCATACCACCTCTCGCCTGGCCTTCTACAGCAGCACAGGTCCATACAGACAAGAAAATGACCAACTCAACCACACTGAGCAGTATTTTTGAACTGCAATATAGTTCAATATAGTTCACCGTATACTTCAATCAAGTCAATATTATGTGTTGTTGGCTTGAAATTCTGTTGTCAAGATTATAAAGACAATATAACATAATATGTACTACAACCACTTTTTACATTTCACATCAGAAATCTGATAGCATTTGGTCATGCTATCATGAAACGCATCAAGACTACACCCAGAATAGGATGGTTGTTCCAGGGTTCTATATAGGGTTAAATAGTAGTTTAATGAAAGTAAAAGTATATTTAATCAAAGTGTGGTGGCATTTCCATGACAGAACTCAATATTATTACAGTTGTGGCGTGCTAACTGTAATGTTAGTAACTTGGTTGGCTAGCTAATGAAGTTAGCTTTAGCGACAATAAATCTTGCATCTGTAAACCATGAACCATGAGTTTGCAGCTAATAGTGTAATCCTGTTAAGGTAATACATTTACCATTTATATAATACAAGTTGCCTGCAATTGACATAATAACTGTTTTTCTTGTCATTATGATAATTATTACATTAACAGGAAGGTTGAAATAGACACTGTTCAAAAATGTGAAAAGTCAAATGTCACCCATTCAGAGATAAGGTTATTGACTAAGATGCTATGATTAAAAAAGGATGAATATGTATCTACTACTGATGATTACGCTATCAAGTTAAGTTACTGTATTCTTGTTAATGTAGTAAAACCCAATAATGCAATAATTAAGAAAAATGAAACCTTAAGCGACATCCTTAGTAGAAAAACGTATAACATGGCACCGCATCTGAGTTGGTTTATTGTGTTGTTTGTTTCCAGGCTGGTATAACCGTCTGTACATCAACTTCACGTTGCGGCGCCACATCTTCTTCTTCTTGCTGCAGACCTACTTCCCTGCCACCCTCATGGTGATGCTGTCATGGGTGTCATTTTGGATCGACCGCAGGGCTGTGCCGGCCAGAGTCTCCCTGGGTAAAAATCCGATGCCAAATCTCCTTTGAAGCGATTCTGTATGTGAGAGCAAAATCTGTCTGTGTGAAATGATGGAAGCTGGCGGTGACAACGCTTTTCACATAGCTCCGCCACGCAGCCAGCTATCGAGAACTCACACGAACACACAAACCTCCCTCTCACTACCACAATAATTGTTCCTGTTAATTAATTTTCTGCATCAGGGCTGTACGTGCTGTTACATTGTTTTCCCCATTGTTGAGTTTTGCTGTCGTCTCATTTCTCTCATTAAATTCAGTTGCGTCTTTGTCATCTGGATTTCTTTTTCTTTTGAGGCGGGAGGCTTTCAGAAGCCTTTCAGATTGCTTTTGAGGTTTGCTATATCTCAGCCGTACAGTCTGTAATTTGTTATCTTTGTTTGTAACTTTTTCTCTTCTCATTTCTGCATTTAATCATAAATATACGTGAATATACAAATTCAAACTAAAGCTACTGGTCGCAGCATCTAGTTGTTTACACAGATTCATGTCTGTGGTTGTAGTGGGTATGGAGGAAAAAGTACAAATTAATGCTACTAATGTACTTATTTGTTGATGTTTGGTGATGTTAAATTTGTTAGGTATATCCCCTTTTTCTTTTTCTGTCATGGAAGTTAGCTAATATTAACTTAGGCTAACATTAATTGGGGCAAGAGAATTTCCACATTATTGGCCATGAAAGGTGAAAAATCACTATGTTTTGGTTAGTGGTCTCTTTATACTTCACTAGTTAAAGGGTAATTCCAGTATTTTTAAACCTGGGTGCTATTTGTACATATTAGTCATTTAGACCCCAAAATATGTACAAAAAGCTTTGGAATTGGTCCAGTAGATCGCCTCAGTCACGAAACAGGCTGCAATGGCTGCAACGTAATCCTTTAGTGCAACTGCGCGCAGTCAAAGAACGTCCACTAAAAGTGCTTGTTTTTGCCACTGACAGGCTCAGATTGTTATTGGAAGTGTCTGACAACATTACGGAAAGGATCCGTACAGAGATACACCTTTGTTTAACCAGAAACCTTTGTTTTACCTCTGCAACAACTCACCTCATCTTTCAGATTTCTCCTTGAGCAAGACTTCTGCTTCTGGTTAAACAAAGGTCTATCTCTGTAGGGATCCTTTCCGTAATGTTGTCAGACACTTCCAATAACAATCTGAGCCTGTCAGTGGGTTGTGAGTTTAGGCTTCTTTCAAGACTTAAACCTGTTGTACCATCTTCCACTCAGGCATCACAACGGTGCTGACCATGTCCACCATCATCACTGGTGTGAATGCCTCCATGCCCAGAGTGTCCTACATCAAGGCAGTTGACATTTACCTATGGGTCAGCTTTGTGTTTGTCTTCTTGTCGGTGTTGGAGTATGCTGCAGTCAACTACCTATCCACCGTCCAGGACCGTCGAGAACGCAAGATGCGAGAGCGGGCAAGATCACAGGTAACTACTGGATAGAAAAAATGTATAGCAGGTTCTCCTCCTCGAAAAGTGGCCATGGCTATGATTATTGGCATCCTTAAGAACAATTCAAATCAATCTTGTTGGAGGAAATAGATTCTCATTTGCAGTGTAATTCACCTCACCTATGACAAGTTGCAGGTGCCCAGATGGTATAAATGAACCAGTTATCCATTTTGAAGGTTATAAGGCCTCTCTAGAGACCTTGGTGTTCCTGTTTCCACAGTTCACAGTGTTATTGAGAAGTTTACTGCTTGTGGAATAGTTAAGAATCTCCCAGGATGTGATGGTAAGGGGAAAATTGATCTCAGATGTCGCTGAAGGTTGATGCGAGCCATTGAAATAACACCTTGTATGACATCCAAAGATCTCAAGGATGACCTGGAGAGGTCTGGGGTCTGATCTTTGCCAAGACCCACCTGGACAAACCCAAATCCTTCTTGGAAAATGTTCTGTGGACAGATGAAACCAAATTAGAGCTCTTTGGCAATGTTGATCAGTGGTTATTTTTACAGACGATGAAATTAAGCTTTTAAAGAAAAGAACATCCAACCTACAGTCAACAGCGGAGTTCCATAATGCTGTGGGGCTGCTTTGCTGCCTTGGGTACTAGACGTCTTGAACCTATTAAGGGCATCATAAAAACAGAAGATTACCAATTACCATTACCAATTGTGGAGTGACGTGTTACCCAGTGTCAGAAAACAGAGTGAAAAATTGAAGAACTGGAGCTGGTAACAACTGAAGAGTGGGAGAAACTGCCAACAGAAAAGTGCAGGAAGCTTATTGATGATTACAACAAACGTTGCCAAAGGCTGTGTAACTAACTATTAGAAAAGGGAGCCAATAATCATGACCATAGCCACTTTTCAATTTTGAAGCTATCAAAGATTTTTATATTTCTATTCTTATTGTTTGATCTTGTGCTGTTAAATATGGATGATGAACATGTGAAGACCGAAGGTTGCTTCAATTTCCAATTATTTCAAACGACACTATCTTTGATCAATAATCTTGGCCAGATCTGTATGTCCTTCTGGTTGGATGCTCTGCCAAAAACTACAAACTGGCTTTTTATAAAATATTTTTTTGAAATAGTCTGTGTTCATTTGTTAGGCTATAGAAAAAAGTATTTCAGTTAAAAAATGTAATACATAAATCTTTTCATGTTATTTATTAAAGTAAAGATATATAAAGAGCTAAATCAGACATATGTTGTGGTTTATGTTTTGATATTTAATAAATAAACTTTTTAAACATTCATATACCAATGTAACTCAAACTCATGGTTTGGTGGATGGTATATCTAATCTGGGAATGAGTTTGAGTTAAATTGGTATATGAACGTTTCAAAAGTTTATTTTGCATATGTAATCCTCATTTATTAAGAAATTCTGCATATATACCATCATTGATTTGTCCCAAAATACTCTTGGTTTTTAATGCCACAATTTCCATAAAAAACACTGGGTTATGGATGTGTGGGGTTAACCAGGGATTTTGTCATTTAAGCACAGTCACCATTGACTGTGCTTAAATGACAATTCCAATGCAACACCATTGTTGCATTGGAATTTAATTTTCTTCAGATTGAGCTGTTGAATTTTACACACTTTAATGGTGTTTGCATCATTTGAATGTAAGGATTGGTGCTATCAGATAATCAATGTCCAAAACTGTTTCCGCACCCAGTGTTTGCTTTAGTGAATGATAAACCGTCATAACATTGATTTATTGATCATTAAAGACACATAAGTCATATTGACGTTCAAGAGATTTCATAAAATTGATTTGAAAGTGATTGAAAATGAATTAGTGATGGACCAGGGATGAGCCTCAAAGTTTGTGAGGCCCATCAATGGTGTGATGCTTCAAACTTATTGCTATACTTATCCTGTCATACTGTGGAAGAGTATGTGACAAACCAGACAGTGGACATACTTAGCATTAGAAAAACCAAGGGATTTTGTGGGTCTAAGTCAGTGGTTCTTAAAGTGGGCTCTGGGGACCTCTAGGGGTCCTTGAGGGGGTTCCAGGGGTCTTTGAAAGGGTTCTAGGGCAAAATTTCCCCAGCAAAATGAGGAATAATCTAATTTCACTATAATTTAACTCACTAGAAATCCCAATTAGAGAATGTATAGAATGACTATTGTAATGCTGGGTTTCACTCTCACCATTAGTATCCCCCCATACAGAGTTCTACAATGGAATAGTAAATAAACAACAGATAAAATATTTCCATATGGGAGGAAATCTGAGCAGATGGTGAAATACAGAAAGTGGAGTAACATTTGAAAAGCTGAGACATTCTTCTAAAGTGCTAAACAACAGTCAGTTGATGGCGCTTGGCCTTTCTAGTTACATGGACCATTACTTTAATATTGCATGCCTCTGTGGATTTCTATTCATTTTGTGAAATTTATTAACCAGTTGTAATTAGTCGTGTAAGTAGCTGGCTGATATCATGGCTCATTTTGCCCTATAGTATTAAAACCTTTAAGCCTTATTAGAGATTTGAGTGATTTTAGCTTAGCATTACAAACACTACCTGGAGATAACCAAAGCAATGTTTGGTAGATTGTTGTATTGGTCAACCTGGATGTTAAGTAATGAGAACATAGACACCAAAATCCATCATTTTCATAATTCAAGCCAACCTTCCTATTCCTTTAAAATTCCCAATGTAAAACCTATGATCACCTGTTTCTCTCGCCCCACCCCCACTACCCAGTCACTCCCCTGCACCTGCGGCATCTCCCACACCCGGACCATGACCATGCTGGACGGCACCTACAGCGAGGCCGACACCAATAGCCTGGCCGGCTACACCGAGGAGCCCATGGTGCCCGAGGAGGAGCAGGAGGAAATGCACGGGGCTTCCGGAGAAACCCGAGCACATGGTGGTCCACTTGTCCGTGAGCAGCGAGTCCACCACCACCAAGAAGAAGAAGAGCCTACGCGCCCTCAACATCATTCAGAATACGCACGCCATTGATAAATACTCCCGGATGATTTTCCCCGGTTCATACATCTTCTTCAATCTCATCTACTGGTCTGTCTACTGCTGAGAGGGACTCCTGCGCAAGGATCGATGCCAGAGAGAATAATAACACAGACAGTATGAATGCTGCATCAAAACGTGAAACCTTTGAAAGTTTGAAAGAGCTCGGATGTCTGGCAGGTGCTGATAGATAATTAGGTTCAAGGCCTTGGAGAATAAGAGAGCCTGAAAACATGGCTTTTCTTTCATTCCACACAAGTTCTGCATGGAGAATTTTTTCCTTCATGCGGCGCTTTGAATGTTCATTACTTTAACATTGTTGAAACTCTCTTGAAAAGGTAAATCAAACCACCACTGCTGGATTCTCCTCTCAGTCTCATCCGGGTCAGCTGCCCTGCAAAGTTGTATCAAATGTTGTTGAAAAGCTCTTTGTCCTCATGAATACTGTACATTGAATCTGTGAGATGCTATTCAGCCAAAGCATTGTCCTCCAACTGCTGAACACAGTTGTTAGCTTTGCATTGAAGTCAGTTTGTGGAGTTGAGTCATGACATTGACATCCATAATGAATGGATAAAGTACATTTAGTGTGCGTTCACACTGCGAGAGACTCTGATTGCTTCTGTCTAGTGGTCTGGTGCAGCTGCAAAGTTTTTGACTCATGCATTTTTTGCCGCTTTGGTATTGCCTTTCAAAATGTTACATCGTTTTGATGAGTTAACATAGCAAGTTAAACAAAAATAAACAATAAAATAAACAAACAAACAATAAATAAACATAAACAAACAATAAAATTAATTCAGAGTTTACCATCTACCACCCCAGCGATGGATGCAACCGCAGAGAACTGGGAAGCTTTGAATGGCTGCAATCAACTTCTCATCCATTTTGCACTTACCAGGCGGAACTGTTGGTCATGAAACAAAGTCACATCAGTAGGGAAATAGGGAAGCACGGAAATCTGATCTGAATGATCGTGGAAAGTTCACCTGCGGCTAACTTTTCTCGGCCGTCAAGCTCGTTGACCGTCCACACATCAGCTGAGTTTCCCTGGTCGTTCACCGAATTGTTGATCGTGTTGCTCGCAGTGTGGACACATGGTTACCGACTTGAATTTGCTTTTAAGTTACGTTTCCCTCTGATAGTACATTTGCAGTTTGTAGTACACAAATCCCCATACAAGTTCAGGAGCAACCAATAAGCTACTCCGCTGTTACCAACAGCATTCTGGCATTTTTCTAAGCTCTCAAAGTCATTATCGTCCTCCAAAAATTCCTCTTATGAAGAGGCAAAAATGACCACCTGAAAAGTAGGATGCAAGATAGTGAGTGATATAATGTCAAGTCTCCTTTGCGGTGTTTGTATATGTCAATTTCTGGTGACTTTTTTTTTTTAATGAGGAAAGTACGTAAGTGGTGATGAACCCTGATCCCCAGAGCACCAGAGCACCATGATTTGAACTCTTATACGGGTATGTGCACTGAAAAGTGAAAATGTTCCACCAAAGTGAAATATCACTAAAAGCCAGGAAAGTGTTGATTGATTGAGGTTGATTTTTACGTGGCAGTAAAAACTGTGTTCATAAGGCAAATTGTTCCTGTAAATTGTGAAAGCACCATACCATTTCTTTAAAAAGTACTGTGTGTGAG
>JAXDDW010000311.1:67500-91654 GCA_034670385.1 Hoplostethus mediterraneus | reverse complement strand
CCCATGCTGTGCCCTTTTGATGGACGACTAATGAGAATGGTGAGTTGAGATCGCGCTCTGCCTTTATTTAATACCATCGAATAAGATCCTATCCAGATTATCTAAGATGTTGATTGATGTATGTATGAATGTTCTCTATTTGTTTTCTGATTGGTTATTTGCTCCTTCTGTTATTTATTTGACTATTTTACTGAGTGAGCTAATGTCTGTTGGAACTGTTCGCTAGCTAGGCTAACTACTGCACTCGCACGCTCCTTATCACACGAGGGATAGAGGTGATCGCGTGACTGGGGTTTTGACGGTGGGATCTTTTTTTGTGTTGTTTTAGTATTACAGTATAAGGGCAGAAGCTGACAACCACCATTATCCTGTGTGTTCAAAAATACAGGTATGTTTGCGGGGAGAAATGTATGTGTACTGTTGATAAATTAAGATAAATTAGAAGAAAAATAACAAATCTATACGATCACATTGTATTGGAGATGTAAACCATGCTCGCCCCTTTTGACTGGACGACTAATGAGAATGTATTACAGTATAAGGGCAGAAGCTGACAACCACCATTATCCTGTGTGTTCAAAAATACAGATGATTGTGAAATAAAGCAGATTGATGAACCTGGCATACTGGCGTACTGAGGGATGTGGAAGAGAGCTGAAATGAGAGGGTTACATATGTACTAATGTACTAATCTTTGTACATTCTATAACTATTCCTGATTTGGCTGGGGAGCTCCTGGAACCCCCTCAAGAATCCCTTGAACCTCCTATAGGTCCTCTGAAAACTCCTTAAGGAGGTGCAACCATTGACTCCTATTAAGGACTCCTGAAACCAGGCCTAAGGCCCCACTTTTGGACCCCTAAGTAACCCACCAAGGCCCTCTGGAACCTCCTCAAGGACCCTGTGGAGGACCTCTGGAAGAGTGTTAGGATGTTAGTAGATACCGTGTAGAATGTTGTGTGTTAGGGTATTAGGGTGTAGTTTGTCGGGGTGTTAGGATGCTATGGTGTAGGGTGTTAGATTGTTAGGGTGTAGGGTTTAGTGCAGGGTTTAGGCAGTAGGGTGTTAGTGGTTAAGGTTGTTACGGTATATGGTGTTAGGGTTTTAGGGTTTAGGGTGTTAGGATGTAAGGGTGTAGGATTTTAGGGTTTAGGGTGTAGGCTGTTAGGGTGTAGGGTGTTAGGATGTAGGGTGTTAGGGTTTAGGGTGTAGGGTGTAAAGTCTTAGGGGACCTACCCAGGTAAATACAGAGAAGAAGGAGAAGACGATGGCAGCTCTGGCGGCGTCTGCGCCTTCATTCAGAGGGTTGTCTTCTTCCTTCGCCACCTGCCACTGGTTGGCAAGGAAACAGAAACCAACAAACCAGACCAGCGACCAGAAGGCTGGAGGGGTCAGAAGTCACATGACGTCAGGATGTAATCTCTTATTTCAAATAAGGGTTAACCCTAACCCTAACCCTCTTATTATCAAATAAGAGATTACAAATTAGTCAAATTAGTATCAAATCACACCCAAATCTGTTTTCTGGGCCATCTACAAGAGGCCACATGGTAGGAAAGAATGAACCCTAACCTTAATCCTAAGGAACATGACATTCAATATAGAGTGAGAGAGCAGCTGACACAATACACATTATGGTGCATGGTATTTCTGGATGGGTAAATTTAAAGGCAAAAATCTAAATCCAACCTCATTTTAGGTTTTTCACTAAAGAAAATATTTTTGGCACAAACAATTGCAACATCAAAAACTGTGTATTGGTAAAATGTCTTTCCCTAGTACAGGAATATTTGTTGTCTGTTGCTGTGACCTCTGACCCTTGACCTCCTAACGGTTGGTTGCTTGTAATGTTAGAAATCACTAAATATCAATATAAATGTTAATACATTCTGCTAAACCACATATCTCTCCATAAGCCTTCTGCTACCACAACAAGAGGACTCGTACCCGAGACGCCGATGTCAGCCATGACGGCCTTCTTCCTGTCCTTCACGCCACTGATCTGAGGGAAGTAGATGTCCAGCGCCAGGAAGCCAGTGCTACACAGGAAACACAGCGTTCCCATGGTAACGCCATAGTTACAGGCATTCTGGTTGCCGTTGAAGATGCAGTGCTCCTCGACCTCATCCGGTTGGTTGACGTAGCCCTCGTTAGCGATACAGCCCAGGATTACTATGGAGAAGAGCTATGGGAGAGAGGAGGAGCTGGTAAGCTAACTGGTTGACCAACTTGATGTAGTCCTTGCTGGCTATACAGCCCTTCTATTTGTGATATTCACATAATGTAAAAACAACAAACCTACAAAGCCTTAAAGTCTACAAAATGACTAAAAGTGACTGACTGGTTGTTTTAACTAGCTTGTGAATACCAGTGGATTAGGTTACAAAGGAGGATTGTTTTATTGGGTTAGCTGCAGATAGGAACACTGCATGTTCATTACAACCATTCAACTCTGCAAAACACACCGACTGACTAACTGACCAACAGTCAGCCTGTTTCCTTGAATAATCGACCCCCAAAATGCCTGGATGAAAAATGGCTGCCAAACAAAGTTGTCTCTTGATGTCTTGTTTATGCCGAGGGGCCAGTAAGTTGGTTTAGTGAGTCTTTAAGTGCAGCCTCTCCTGCTGGAATCAAGAGGGTTAAACACCCTCACCTGTCTCACAAATCGGCTTACTTCCCATGCCACTTCCCACTCACTTTTTAACAAGGTTGCAGTACCGCAGCCGACCAGTAGGTAATGGTGCAGTAAGGCCTCTTTCCCCATGTAAAATCAATACCTGAAAAATGTATTTACATGGGTCTATACCACAGCTATAACTTTTTTAAATCGTAGAAAAAAATCAAGAATGTCTGTCACATAGTTCCTCAAGCTTTCTTGAACCTCTCGCCAAGTAAGCCATAGAGTTACTTCAATGTTAGTGTTAGTTATCGGGAGCTAGCTGATGTTAGCCAGCTAGCAAGCAAAGCTCTGGTTTTATCCATGTTAATCTGTCACAATGAGAGTTGTTGAGAGTCTTGCTCATAGATGAGGCTGTTGGAAATGGTACAAAGATTAATCTGTCAAACTGCAGCCTAATTTTGAACTATTATAACAGTATTGCTATTACATGGTGTGTTTAAAGTCATCCTTAAATCACTGCTCCAACTCGGCTATGAACCAAGTTATTTACAAGTTATATAAACACTGACTTGATATTCTCTTGCTTTTGATCAGAAATCACCAATCAATCAAAGACAGAGAGATTTAAGCTGCACATGCTGGAAACTAACAGCAGTGGAATTAAGAGTTAAGAGTTAAGTCTGATGTCAACAAATGTATTACTGATGCCACACGGACATGAAAAACAGGAATTTCACACTGTAGAGATGAGCTCCAAGACGAGCTAATCACAGCTCATCTTCACCTACATTCACTAACAAGCATTGCTATCAAGTATCACATGATTTTGACATGAACCTACAGGTTTCTGCCTGTGTTGTCCTGCTCTTCCTGCTCAGTTTGACTCCAGAGAGACATGACCCCAGGCTGCCTCATGTGACCTGAATGCAGGCATTGTGCTGGATGCCACGTGGGGTCCTGATCCTGATCACACACTGAGCACTAATCCACAGGGTAACTATTTAATCTAATAAGAAAGAGACAGACAGAGAGAGAGAGGGACAGACAGAGAGAGACAGACAGAGAGAGAGAGAGAGACAGACAAACAGACAGATAGAGAGAGAGACAGACAGAGAGAGAGAGAGAGACAGACAGAGTGGAGTGGAAGACAGATTAGTATGGAGTCAGATAGACAGGTAGGAAGAGTCTAGTAATCGCTAGATTTTTAGTATATAAATACCTAGTAGAGTACCTAGTAGTCTCTAGAGTATCAGTATCAGAGTAACAGTCAGGCTGTGTTTCCAGTGTGTTCGTGTGTTCAGTCTCAGGAATGTTAATAAGAATCTCATGACCAAGCCTGAAACCCCCAGTGCCGCTGTAACCGCCACAACTAACACTAACCACAACCCTTCCACTGGTTTACCTGAAACACAATAACCCACACAGCTGTCCTCCTACATTAAATGACAAGTAAACGCAGTAGTAACAGGCATCTTCTTTCCAGAAATACTGTTAAGATCAAGCCTCTTGATTCATGAAGGAAGTTCTACATCCCTTCATCTGACCACTAAGTCTCCCTGTACCCCATTAGTCGTACCCCGTTAATCAGTCCTCCCTGTACCCACGTTAGTCAGTCCTCCCTGTTAGTCAGTCCTCCCTGTCCCCCGTCAGTCCTCCTTGTACCCCGTTAGTCAGTCCTCCCTGTACCCCGTTAGTCAGTCCTCCTTGTACCCCGTTAGTCAGTCCTCCCTGTACCCCATTAGTCAGTCCTCCCTGTACCCCGTTAGTCAGTCCTCCCTGTACCCCATTAGTCAGTCCTCCTTGTACCCCGTTAGTCAGTCCTCTCTGTACCCTGTTAGTCAGTCCTCCTTGTACCCTGTTAGTCAGTCCTCCTTGTACCCCGTTAGTCAGTCCTCCCTGTCCTCTGTCAGTCCTCCTTGTACCCCGTTAGTCAGTCCTCCCTGTACCCCGTTAGTCAGTCCTCCCTGTACCCTGTTAGTCAGTCCTCCTTGTACCCTGTTAGTCAGTCCTCCTTGTACCCCGTTAGTCAGTCCTCCCTGTACCCCATTAGTCAGTCCTCCTTGTACCCCATTAGTCAGTCCTCTCTGTGCCCCGTTAGTCAGTCCTCCTTGTACCCCATTAGTTAGTCTTCCTTGTACCCCGTTAGTCAGTCCTCTGTACCCCGTTAGTCAGTCCTCCTTGTACCCCGTTAGTCAGTCCTCCCTGTTAGTCAGTCCTCCCTGTCCCCTGTCAGTCCTCCCTGTACCCCGTTAGTCAGTCCTCCTTGTACCCCATTAGTCAGTCCTCCTTGTACCCCATTAGTCAGTCCTCCCTGTACCCCGTTAGTCATTCCTCCTTATACCCCATTAGTCAGTCCTCCTTGTGCCCCGTTAGTCAGTCCTTCCTGTTAGTCAGTCCTCCCTGTCCCCCGTCAGTCCTCCTTGTACCCCGTTAGTCAGTCCTCCCTGTACCCCGTTAGTCAGTCCTCCTTGTACCCCGTTAGTCAGTCCTCTTTGTACCCCATTAGTCAGTTGTCCTTGTACCCCGTTAGTCAGTCCTCCCTGTTAGTCAGTCCTCCCTGTCCCCGTCAGTCCTCCCTGTACCCCGTTAGTCAGTCCTCCCTGTACCCTGTTAGTCAGTCCTCCTTGTACCCCGTTAGTCAGTCAGTAGTAGTAGTAGCAGAAGAAGTAGTAATAGTAATAGTAATAGTAGTAGTAGTAGTGATAGTAGTAGCAGCAGTAGTAGTAGTGGTAGTAGTAGTAGTTATAGTGGTAGTAGCAGTAGTAGTAGTGGTAGTAGTACTACTGCCCAGACCTCAACACAGCCTAGTTTAATGACAATCAAATAAAATATATCATAACACCAATAGTCTGTCACAGTATCATCTGTACACTTGTATGTATATATATATATATACACATATATATATATACACATATTATTTTTACCATTACATTTTTGCTCATTCACACTCACCATTTTCATTTAATTATGTTTATATATTTGATATGATACTTGGAGTATTATTATGATCTTTATTAGTATTACTGTAGCCAGACTCACCCAGCAGAGGATCCGGACCACAGTCTGTGGTTGTCTGAGGAAGGCTGTTGGGTCGAACGGCCCCCCCGCCTTCCCCGCCCCATAGGCCTGGAACCCGTCCATCTAACCCAGTATTTCCTGTTCCCTGGCCCAGTTCAGCCCAATTCAGACTAGCTGGACTAACGTGGTCTACCTGGTCCTGGACCTCCCCTCTCTTTCTCTCTCTCTCTCTCTCGCTCTCTCTCCTCTGTCCCTTTTTCTTCTCTCTTCTCTGTCGTTGTGAAAGTCTTTAATCTCTGCAGGCTCAGAATAATCCTGATCACTTTGCTGTCTCTCTCTGTCTCTGTCTCTCTCTCTGTCTCCCTCTCTCTATATAGGATGCTGTATCGCCCCCTGTAGCCCTACCAGGGAACAACATGTTTTCCTATCTGCTAATACAGTTTTTCACAATTGTTCACACACGTTTTCTGAATCTTTGGCTCATTTACTCAAAACACAAAACCACAAACACAAAACTCTAGGAAATCTCTAGCAAAAGCAAACACTGCACACTTCAAAACTGTTTTATCTCTAAAATGTTTTTTTGCATCAAAATGACACACACACGCCATCATGTGTCATATATATAAATATATATAAATAAACACACACAAATGCAATACAGTAACATGTAACATGTATGTAACACTTTACATACCCAACAGGAGAAAACCAGGAAAAACAGGGTTTTCTGTAAAAAACTGAAAAAAGAAAAAAAAAGAAATTCATCTACATCACAAGCAATGTTCTCCCTGGCTAAACTGCGGGGAGAGAATCTTCTGGCGTGAATACATCAACTTCACCACATGCATCCTCCATTGCCTGGAGAAGAGGCATGCATGCGAAGGGATGGCGGTCATACACCTTCCATCGCCATGCCGAAAAAAAACTCTTCAATTGGGTTTAGGAATGGGGAATATGGTGGGAGGTATAGGACAATAAATGGTGGGTGGTCGATGAACCAGTTGCAGACCAGAGCAGCCCAGGTATGTTGTCATCTGGGCTGCTCTGGTCTACCCCTCTGCTCATGATGGAGGACGCCTTGCTGGCTAATGGCACATGATGATATTCCCTCCACGCCGTCCAGGGACACACAATGGCACGGTGGCCAAAACTGTTGCATCCCCGTCCCCTTCTTTTGGCTAGGTTAAAGCCAGCCTCATCAATAAAAATATGAACGTGCTGAATTGCAGCGGCATCCAGCTCTACAGCACTGTGATGTAGTGCTGATATGATAGTAAATTCACAGTGCAGTATTTACTTGCACATATTCATAGTGCTGTTCTTTAACCCTCTGAGTTTTGCTCAAATGGCACCCTGTAGACCAGTTTAATCGGGATTCTGTTGAACAATTGAGCAATAGTGTTTACACCTGTGAGGAGTGGGTGTTGCCAATTGGTCAATAAAGCTTGGCGTTGTGATTAGCGTTGCTTTCCAAGAGATTTTCATTTTGAATGGTGTGCCTAATGTACAGAACTGTTTTGCAAAGTGTGATTTAGAATTGAAAACTGAGTGTAAAGCAGAAATTGTGCTTACAATTTTGCAGACTTGGTTTAGGGATGTGGTACATGAGTTTTCAGTGATTGCGTTTCAAGTTACAATTTTAATGTGTAAACAATTGAGAAAAACTGTAACAACATGAATATTAATATTTTATCTTTATGTTTTGATTCTCAGTCTTGTTTCAAGTAAGTTTGATTTTATTTTTGTCTCTGCAATATTTCATAATATATTTTTAATTCTCTCAGGATGCACCTTGTTAAACAAACTGGACTTATTTTGTATTAATTCATTAATATTTATTAGTATTATAGTCATCATATTTCTATGACTTGTAATAACAATTATAAAATTATTATAAAATATAATCATGAGTTATAATGTTAATGGTATTATTGTAAAATTATTTTTAATATTGATACTACTACTACTAATAATGTAACGATCATCATTATTGTTATTAATAGTTTCTGTGTGTCTGTGTAAACAGGAGACCCTTCATCTTATCAATACCAACATCAATATTACACACTGGATGAAGCTTTATTGATAAGCAGCAAAAAAAACAGAATATAAAAAACAAAACAAAAGAAATAAGAAAATAATTTAAAAAAATGAAAGAGATAAAGGAGAATATTCATATGCTGTTATATTGCTGTGTGTGTGTGTGTTTTTCTGTGTGTGTGTGTCTTTCTGTGTGTGTGTCTTTCTGTGTGTGTGTGTGTGTCTTTCTATGTGTGTGTGTGTGTGTGTGTGTCTTTCTGTGTGTGTATGTGTGTGTGTGTGTGTGTGTTTCCGTGTGTGTGTGTGTCTTTCTGTGTGTGTGTGTCTTTCTGTGCGTGCGCGTCTTCATCTCATTCATTCATCTCAGCATATTGATTCTCCTCAGCCAGCTGCTCTTCATCATCATCATCCTCACTGGGGGGTCGAGTACGCTTGAAGAAACCCAGCTACACACACACACACACACACACACAGAGACAGAGAGAGAGAGAGAGAGAGAGAGAGAGAGAGAGAGAGAGAGAGAGAAGCACAGTACTAGTTAATGACTAGTTATTTGATCCATGTGGTTACGAGACAGGATATTAGACAGAAATCTACTAGATAGACAGACAGTTAGAAAAAGAGTTAGACAGACAGACAGACAGACAGATAGACAGACAGATAGTCAGACAGACAGACAGACAGACAGACAGATGATTGATTGATTGGTTGATACCTTCCAAAAGACAAAACACAGCATGCCTAGGAGGAGGAGCCCAGAGATGATTGACAGGACCACATAGCCAATAGGAACCTCCTTCTCTCCATCTGGAGGTCTCCACAACACATTAGTCTGAGTCTGCACACACACACACACACACACACACACTTCAATTTAATCCTCTTAATATGCCTCACTGTAACTAAGCCAGTTAGTTAGTTAGTTTGTCAGTCAGTCAGTCAGTCAGTCAATCAGTCGGGTAGTTTGCATTCCAAACACACAGGGTTTGACATTTAAAGGGACTTTGGTATTAAACATCTCTGACAAACATCCTTCCAGAAGATTTGGATCTTTGGACATTCCCATAGACGGTGAAATAGAGTACCTTTCTGGAATTTGGAATATTAGCAGACATATGATGAAGTTTGACAGGAGTTATGTACATTCTCATTAACCATTTATATTGAAGTCATTTAAACCTTGTATTTATTGTCTGTGGTATCATTCCAATCTGTCTCTTCAATGTCTTCTTGTATATCCGTTTTCCAAGCATTTAATTTATCTCGTGTTGATTCAGTACTATATACAACCAATATACTGTAATATTTAGATACGTGGCCCTTCCCTTCTAAATTTACAAGTGTTATTTCCTCGAGTTCTGATGAAGGTGATATACACATTATCTGCTCAGATTTTGATGACATGTTGCTTTTTAACTGTAAATATTTAAAGAAGTGTTTTTTAGGGATTTGATACCTCTGACATAATTGATCAAAAGAAAGTAAAACTCCATCTACA
The DNA here is from genome assembly GCA_034670385.1 of Hoplostethus mediterraneus. NCBI lineage: Eukaryota > Metazoa > Chordata > Actinopteri > Trachichthyiformes > Trachichthyidae > Hoplostethus > Hoplostethus mediterraneus. The sequence continues at coordinate 82,469 of JAXDDW010000311.1, read as the reverse complement.
TAAAGATCCATCATTTATGAGGAGTAAATGTTTGTGTGCAGCGCGCCAAACTGAAATTGTATTTTTAAGAAAAGCATTTTTTGTATGTTTCTTCAATGTATTAATATCCGAAGAGTATAGATACAAATTTAATGGTAGATCTAGAATAGACTCTTGCTCGATGCTTACCCAGGCTGGGGGCGCTGTTGTGCAGAAATAATATGATGCTGAGATCAGTTGGGCAGCCATATAATACCATCTAAGATTGGGAAGTTGAAGCCCCCCTCTCCTAAGGCAGATATAATAGTTTAAGGCGGAGTCTAGCTTTTCTATCATTTCAGATGAATTGACTAAATAATTTGTTTGGTAGTGGCAGTGGGCAGTGTTTGAAAATAATATAAAATTTTGGGTAGAATAGTCATTTTTATTATATTTATTTGTCCGACCATAGATATAGGCAAATTGGACCAGCGATTCAGTGCTTCAGTTACTTCGTCCACCAGGAGGTCATAATTTGCTGGGATTATGTCACTGAGTTCCAGAGTGATTTTAACACCCAAGTACCTTCAATAGTGGAGTATTTACTATGGGACTATGTCTTTCTTCCTTATTTAGAAACATTAATACTGATTTTGAATTGTTAATTTTATATCCAGAGATATAACATTGTACTTTTTCTATTATATTTTATACTTTTTCTATTATATCTCTTGTGTTTTTTAAATTATGTCTGTTACGTCCTTAGCATTAGCGTTAGGTGTCGGAGAGACACAAGAATTTCACTGCATACTTCTGCTTCTTGTGAACGTTGTGCATATGACAATAAAAAACCTTGAACCCCCAAAAATTTCAATTAATCTCATCAGATTGGGAATACCGTTTTTTAAATTTGTCAGGAAAAATATGATATCATCTGCATATAAAGAAATGCGATGATCTATCCCCCCAATTGTAAAGCCTGATAATCCTGTATGTGCTCTTACCATGGCTAGAGGTTCAACTGCTAACGTGAATAGCAGTGGAGACAAAGGGCAACCCTGACAGGTAGATCTCTGTAAACTAAAGGGTCTCGAGAGGGTTTATTAGTTAGGATCTCAGCGGTTGGGTTTGTGTATAGTAGTTGAATCCATTTTAGAAAAGTTTCACCTAACCCAAATCTTGGGAGTACTTCAAAAAGGTAACCTCATTCTATCCTATCGAATGCTTGACATGCATCTACTGATAGCACTGCTGCGTCTTTTGCATTATGCCTCTCATGTAGTATATTCCAAGACTCTTCTAATATTGTGATGACCTTGTCTTTTTTGTACAAAACCATGTTGATCATCAATAATCAACTGGGGAAGATATTTATCTAATCTTCTAGAAAGCGTTTTGCAAAGTATTTTTGTGTCACATCCCATTAAACTAATTGGTCTGTAAGACGAGCATTCAGTTGGGGGTTTGTTTGGTTTTAATATTAGGGTTATTATAGCTTATATTAATTAATCTGGGAGCGTTCCTTAAATAAACGATTCTTCATACATGTCAAGAAGTGGTCTTACAAGTTGTCTTTTAAATGTTTTGTAAAACTCTATTGGTAACCCATTGTGTGGTGGTGCTTTACCACTATTAACATCCCCTATAGCTTCACAAAGGTCTTTTGTTGTTAATGGACTATCTAGTGCTAATTTTTCATCATCTGATATAGTCTGAAATTGCAACTTATCAAGAAATGTATTCTGAGCTTTTCTATTTTCTGTATATTCTGATTTGTATAGCAATTTATGAAAGTCTCTCAAATTATTATTTTATCTCTAATGGGTCCATAGTTAAGTTGCCAGATATTGACTTTATACTATTAATTGTTCTTTCAGCTTGCATTTTCTTTATCCTCCAGGCCAATAATTTACCTGCTTTTTCCCCTTGGTCATAGTATGTTTGTTTCGTCCACATTAGTTATTTAACCGCTTTGTCAGTTGTTAAATTTTGGTCTCAGCTTTTGCAATTTGGTTCTTTAATGTTCGTAATTCTTGATTGTACCATTTGGTTTTAGAACTTGTGTAACTAATAATTTCTCCTCTTATATAGGCTTTAAATGCTTCCCATCTAATGCTGGCCATAGTTTCGTCTGTATTCAGTTCAAAATATTTATCAATGCAACTTTCCACAAATTTAACAAAGGCTGGATCCTATAACAAATAAACCTGTAACCTCCATCTTGAGCAATGTTCAAACCTACCTAAATAGATCTCCATAGATACTGATACATGGTCACTAATTACTATACTATTGTACCAGCATTTGATACCAGCATGAATGAGTTTTATATGAGCTTGAATAACAAGAGTATTCCCTTTTGTTTGGGTTCTGCGTTCTCCAAACTTCAATTAATCTTAGACCCTTCAAATAGTTAATCAGTGTTGTACATGAGTTGTATCAATTTGGGTGGATCTATCCAACACTGGGTGGAGTGCACAGTTAAAATCTCCTCCGATAATATAAAGTCCCTCCAAAGCAGACACATTTAGAAATAGTCTTTTGAAAAATGATGGGTTGTCCTCATTAGGGCCATAGATATTTATAAGATTTAGTTTTTGAGACAAAATATTACGTTGAACAATAATATACCTTCCAGATGGATCTTGGGTAGTTTTTGTGATTTGAAATGGTATTGATTTGTGTATGAGGATAACCATACCCCTTGCATTGAGTATTATAGGAAGCATGACATACTTGGCCTGGCCATCTTTTACTCAAATAATGTATATCTGAAGCAATTAAATGTGATTCCTGTAGAAAGACTATTTTAGATTTGAGATATTTCATCCTGTTTAATACTTGTTTCAGTTTGGCCAGTTTTCTCATTCCCCAGACATTCCTTGTAATGTTAACATCCAAACTACTTACAAACTTCTGTTTTGTTTTGTTTTTGTCACGGACGGGCTCAGATTGTTATTCGTGTTATTATCCAAATGTCTGACAACATTATGGAAAGGGTCTACAGAAACAGCTCGGAAAACGAGGGTGGTGAAAAGGACACAAAGATAGTTTATGAAAGCCAGAGGGCTGACTTTAGCTGATTTCGAGAATGTAGATGAGGCATTTGAATTCGATGGCCGTCCCTATTTATTTGAGCCAGAGTATACGGATGAAGAGCTCCTAGAAATTGAAGAGAGAAGTAGGAGAGATGGAGAGGGGCAACAGGCAGAGGAGGGTGAACCAGCTGCTGCAAGTTCTAGCAGTTCCTCTACGTAAACTCAAAACTGGTCCCTCCGACTCACGTATCAACCGTCCTCTTCCTGCAACAAGTCAACCCTCTCACTTTCATAAACTATCTTCGTATCCTTTTCACCGTCCTTGTTTACGGGCTGTTTCTGTACCACCCTTTCCATAATGTTGTCAGACATTTGGATAATAACACGAATAACAATCTGAGCCCGTCCGTGACAAAAACAAGCACTTTTAGTGGACGTACTTTGACTGGCCGTCAATGCCCTTACGGATTACGTTGCCGCCATTGAGCCGCCATTACGCAACTGCCGGTTGAGCCGATGGACCGGAGAAACTCAGAAACTTTTGGGATCTACTTAAAGGTATGAAAAGCGATTTTGTGGACATAGAGGCCAGGTTGAAAAATCCCGGAATTACCCTTTAAGTAGAAATTTTGAGGGACGCTGATCCACAATATTTTAGGAGCAACTAGTCAGCGTAATTTAACCCAAGTCCTCAACAAAACAATCAGTACCCGTCAACCATTCACTATCAAACTGGTATAGTAATTTCTCCCTTTTAGAATATAAGATGATGTGATTTGACCATATTAAAACAATATCCACTGGTCTAATAAACATCTACTGCGAAATAGGTAAATAGAATCAACTCGATTGTAACAGGTCTACGTGCTCAACAAGATGAAAAAAAGTCAGGGAGTTAGTTTGTTTATTGTTTGTAGAGCATATCTTATATAATTTTTATTCTTTAACTTGTATTACTTATCTTAGTTGTGTTATCCTATGTTATTGTTGTTCTGTCATGAGGAAGGCTGCCATCCCTCCTGACCACCTGCAGCCTCAACTTCCTCTCTCTCCATCCTCTTCCCAGTCCCCCTAGTCTCCTATCTGTTGTGTGTTGTTTTGTTTCAGGTCCTGTGGTACCTGTCATGCCCACCAGGGTTCCCAGTGTCTTCTGCCACTACTCACCTGTTCCACATCAACCTCGCTCCTCCCCTCATCAGCTGTGCTCCATTTCCCATCAGTCCCTAGCAGTGTGTATATACCAGTCTGTCTCCCACTCTTGTTTGCCAGATTGTCAAATACCCTACTTAGCTTTCTCACGGTTCATGTCTTGGTCTCCCGGTTAGCTGATCTCTGTTCTGCCTGACTCTGCTTTGGTTGGTTTGCCTCTGATCCTGGTTACCCTGCCTTGCCTGGCCCTTGCCTGGTGTGGTTGCCTGTATTGCTTGCTTTACACCCCAGTGAAGTAATGGGCTCACACCATCTGCCTCCATGTGTCAGTTCAGTTACAGTTCTATGTAGCTTGGCTGCTGTGACTAAGAAATTTGCCCTCTGGGATTAATAAAGTACCTCCCTACCTTGTTAGTTAGTCAGGTGGGTAGTGGGTGAGTAAGTTGGTTAGTTAGGTAGATAGTTAGTTGGGTAGATAGTTATTCAGTTAGTTAATTGGTTAATGAGTTAGTTAGACATCATTGATACCTGGGTCTGCCCCACCCTTTTCCTAAAATTACACCTAATCCCAACCCTTTGCCTTGCAGGCAGTGAGTCCACACACCCATGCTGCTTGTTCAGGCTACAGGGTTCACCTGGGGCCTCATTTATAAAGGTTGCTGCGCACAAAAAAGTGGCGTTAAGGGGCGTGAAATGTGCGTACGCATATTTTACCGCAAACGTCTGGATTTATAGAAAAATTTTATGCGGTAAAATGTGCGCACATCTACGCATCCTTTCACCCATGCGTAGAGCTTACCGCAAAGTTTTTCAGACACGGGAATCAGCGACGCCCGATAGAAAGATCACAAAATAAAGCTCAGTCCTCTTAAAAACATAGTTTTATAAGTGTGCTTTCACAGGGTTTGTGGTCTGTTGTATCCGTTAAGTCAATACTTAAAACCTATTTTTATAAAAGGCATTCTCTTAACTCTTATTTTATTCATTATTTTACCAGGCGGCGCCAGGATGAAGTGAAATAAAACTTATTGATCTAACCATGCAATAGCCTCAGAAAGGCTAAATAACAACAACATAATGCTACTATTCAAAATCAAAGAATACATTTATTAATCAGACTCACATAAGAACGAAGCACTGAGAGAATTTATGAACGAGAACGATTCTGTCAAAATCAGCAGGCGGAGGAGTAGAAACAGCAGTTTGCGGCTTGCCTCTCTCTCTCTCTCTCTCTCTCTCTCTCTCTCTCTCTCTCTCTCTCTCTCTCTCTCTCTCTCTCTCTCTCTCTCTCTCCCCAACGGGGGAAATGGAATTAGGGCTGTAAATTGTATTTACCACCATGAAAAGCAAGCAGGCTGAGAAACCGAACTAAGCGACGTGTCTGTCTGTCTATCGATCTCCTCCGCTCCGTTTCAGTGGGCTACTATGGACGCCCCAACATACACCAATGGAAATATTTTTCTATAGATACATAAAGCTTAAACAGAGGAGGCAAAAATACAACTAAGGGGCTAAGCATATTTTACTCTTTCATATGTAGCTCCTAATGCTCAATGTTGTGTAACTTTTAAACTGTTATTAAATTGTTTTAATCATTTTGTTCATCATCAGTTTGTCTCCCATTTTTTATTTTGTCTTCTAAAGCACTTTGTAACTTTGTTTTGAAAAGTGATATATAACAAAAGTTTATTTCTATTATTATTAAGGTGCCGGATTATTAGAGCTTGTGCGGTTCTCCACAATGTGGCCCAGATCCTCTACTGAGCCCCAGACAGTAGCTACACCTTTACGGCGCTCAACCTCACTGATGAGCCTCAACCTCACTGATGAGCCTCAACCTCACTGATGAGCCTCGATCTTGCACTCCGCAAATTTCGGCTTTCTTGCAGCTGGCGTCTCTCAGTCTTTCCCTCATTGATAGTCAACAAAGGCTCCTTAACAACGTCGGCATATTCATGACCTATTTAGCATTGCCCATTTATGGTTGATTGTGGGACGACACTATGAGGAGTAGTGGGCGGACACTGGGAGGAGTACACGGCCGCACAATTCACCGCAGGTGGGTATTTATAAAGAGAAAACTGCGTACAGGTGTGTACCGCTCGGTTTTATAAATCTGAATTTTTTCTTGCGTTAGTGGATTCTGAGGTTTGGGCGGACGCAATGTTCTACGCAATCTTCTACGCAAAGTTTTATAAATGAGGCCCCTGGTCAGGTGAAACGCTGACTACTACCTGACCACTAGGTGACTAGTAGGAGATTATTTTGTGACTACCATCTGACCACCAGGTGACCCCCATTTCTGTGTGTGTGTGTGTGTGTGTGTGTGTGTGTACCTGTGTGTATCCACTGGGAAGCACTACTGGTTGGACCTTTGATGATGCATTGATGACATCGTAAGAGGCAGAAGAGACAAGCTCATAGTTCAGATATGGAGTCTGGAGGATGAAGATGACATCATTATTAACACAATAATCCTCATCACCATCATCCTCGTCATCATCATCCTCATCATCATCTCACCTCTGTGAGTGTGTGTGTCCAGAGTCGGGCTGAGATGCGGACCACAGCGCTGAAGCCCCGCCCCAGCGCCATGACCTCACACACAAACCTAACACAACCCACATCACCGCTGCTGCAGTTCTACCACACACACACACACATAAATGATTCATCAATATTAGTAATGGTCACCGTTTGATACTCATAATAACACAATTCAACACACTTTATTATTATTATTGTTAATATTATTCATAATAATAACAATAATGATGATAATAATAATAATTATATTAATAATAATAATAATAATAATAATGCAGGAAACCAGAACGTTTTTTAAATTAAAAAAACACTGAATGAAGAAGGATGAAAGCTACAGCATCAGCACTGCTTGTTGTTGTTTGTTTTCATGTGTGTGTGTGTGTGTGTGTGTGTGTGTGTGTGTGTTTACCACATGTACAGTCTCTCTGTTCTGACTGTGTGTGTTTGTTTCCTCCTGCTGGCTGAACTCAGGAACTACGGCAGCACTGGAATTCTCAGCCAACTGCAGAGAGAGAGAGAGAGAGAGAGAGAGAGAGAGAGAGAGACAGAGAGAGAGAGAGAGAGAGAAAGACAGACACACAGAGAAACAGACAGACAGACAGACAGACAGACAGACAGACATTCAGGTAATGTTGCCTTCAAGTGCTATGGGAAATATTACAGTTAATTACAAGTTGAGCACAGTTGACCCTACAAACTGGTGAATGTGACTGGGAAACATTATTATGAGGTGTAATAATGGGAAAGTGGGGTTGGGCAAGTCTTATGTATGACTTCTGGGAAGTAGGAGGATGTGGGGGGGCAGACAGACAGGTAGATAGACAGACAGACAGGTATCTGACCCTGTATGGGTCTATCTGCGAGGCGTTGAGGGCGTGGCAGGTCAGTGATTCCTCGGCAGCATTGGAGAAGACATAGAACAGGAAGTGATGTCGCCGTGTGGAAGGGAAGTCCACTGTCAGCCTGCTGTTGACCGCACTGGGACCCAGGTTACGCAGCTTCACACCAATATGATCAATATTATTATCAATAAGGTTATACAGCTACAGGACAGCAACATTAATAATATTATCAACAGCAACCAATGGGGCTGGCTAGCCTTGTTAGGCCACAGACCACAGAACCCGTCTTACCTCGTAGACATGTTCCACTAGTGGACCGACTTCCTGTAAACTCCCAGGATGCATTGCAGGCTGCCAGTCAGGGAGGGGCAGGATGACCTCTGGAGGGGAGGATCCACTAGAAGACAGACAGACCTCATTATGGTGATTACAGTGATCATGATCATGAATGTGGCTGTGATTGTGATTGTGCAGCCTTATAACGGAGGAGGTTTTCTGACTCAGCCTGGTGTTCCTGGTCGGGTCACCTGGGGTCGAACTCGTTGAGTTAGATGAGTAATACGACGACGAGAGGTAAACTCTGACTGTTATTCATATGTGGCTAACAGTACAGCCTTCTTGGAGACAGCGGGTGGGTGCTGGAGAAGGCTCCGCCCACTGACTCCATACTCCACACTACTGGGAGACCCAGGACACACTGGAGGGACTACATCTCCCAGCATGCCATCTGGGCTGCTCTGCTGCCCTGATGACCTGGATAAAATTATTATTATTGTTATTTACCCTCTGATCTCCAGCGTTGCCTCGGCCTTGACCTGGATCGTCACTGTTACTTTGTTACTGTCTGGATTCACTGTGTTCTTACTGACAGACAGACAGACAGACAGACAGTCAGACAGACAGACAGATGCCGTGTGTTACTGAGGAGAACAACAGACAGGTCTCATTAGCATGAAGATCAATTAGAGAGACAGACAGGTAGAAGTACTGTACCTTCTGACTCTGAGGTTGAAGGAGATGTGACTCTCCACCTCCTCCAGACGACCTACACTGAACAGCAGGCCTGTCTGTAGCTACACAACAGACAGCGAGACAGAAACACAGACAGGAGCGTGTCAAATTGGTTACTATGATTACAGTGATGTCATGGTGAGGGTTGACGCCCACTTTCCAAACCGGAAGGTGGGACAGTTTTTTTACTATGGAGGAATTCATCTTGTAAAACATAGAAAATCTTTGCTCAGGATGTAAACGCCATGATAATGCCATAATAAACCCAAAGCCACGCCCACCGACAACAGCCCCGCCTCCCCTCCACTGGATCAGCATTGCATTGAAGTCATTGAGGCTAAACAGCTAATATGGTCTAAGGTATCATAAGAGACTTGTTAGTCTGGAAATTGTCTAAAGTGGCAACATCATTTCAGAGTAAATGTATATAAAAATAAATGTTTATAAAAATGGCGAGATGATTTCCCTGTTTGTCCACACTACCATTGGCTAAAAGGACTCATGAATAGTAAGTGACTGGCTCACGTGTCCGTATGACCCGTTTATGACCCTTGCTGAGTCAAAGTGTAACTCATCACAGTTCCATTACAGCAACAGATTATTTACAGGATGTTTCATGTCTGTTTTGGTAAAAAAGACCAAATCAAACAGGCTTCAGTTGTTTCGTGGCTCATTCTTTGCATATTAGCTAACTCAGCTTTCTTATTCTATGGTGTGTATCGGCCACCTCATAGAAATCTGTCTTGCTTTGCTTTGCTTTTCTTTGGTTAAATGTACTGTGTAGTATGCTGATCTCTACTTATCGATCCCATCGACTTATCGATCCCATATTGATCGGAGATAACAGCTGGGTGCTCTGCCAGGATGGAGGAAGAAGAAAGCAGCTAAAGAGTTAAGCTATTGTTGTGGTGCCTATCTCTGCCAGGCTGGAATCCATCCTGCCTGGCACAGCGGGGAAGTTTTACATAAACAGTCCCTGGATTAAATAAAACCACACAGTAAAACAACACTGCCGTAAAAATGGCCCACTAGGGGCGCAGGTCTGTCTGGTCTATACCGTATGTGACCACTAGGGGCGCAGGTCTGTCTGGTCTATACCGTATGTGACCACTAGGGGCGCAGGGCTGTCTGGTCTATACCGTATGTGACCACTAGGGGCGCATGGCTGTCTGGTCTATACCGTATGTGACCACTAGGGGCGCAGGTCTGTCTGGTCTATACCGTATGTGACCACTAGGGGCGCATGGCTGTCTGGTCTATACCGTATGTGACCACTAGGGGCGCATGGCTGTCTGGTCTATACCGTATGTGACCACTAGGGGCGCATGTCTGTCTGTATAACCCAGGGTATGTCTATGAGTGTGTGTGGCACCTCCTACTGGTTGTTTTTAAAGTCAATATTATAGACCAGCTGTGAGTGTATATGTGTGTGTTCAGTGTGCGTTACCTTGTGTCCCTGTCTCATGGGGTTGCCGAGGTCACAGGTCACGACAACAGTCTGGTTCTCCTTCCTCTGAACACACACGAGTCTGGTCAGACCCTACACACACGCACATACACACACACACACACGTTGATGTGTTGTGACACACTGGAGAAGCGTGACATCCATTCATTCATTTAGTCTTCATGGGTTTGACTTGGTTTGACAGCTGAGTAACATGGGTTGTGTTTTCTTCCCTCACTTCATTTTGTTATGCTAATCTCCTTCTACCCATAATGCCTTGTGTTCTGGGGTGGTTTCCTGTAGCTGATCCCATTCTCTCTCCTAACGAACCACCTCAGTTCTCTTCTACCCATAATGCCTTGTGTTCTCTTGTTAGAGGACTGAGACGTTTTCAGGCGTCTCGTCGGTTATTTGGTGAATGTTGTTGTTCTCACCTGGGGCCTCATTTATAAAACTTTGCGTAGAACATTGCGTAGAACATTGCGTCCGCCCAAACCTCAGAATCCACTAACGCAAGAAAAAATTCAGATTTATAAAACCGTGCGGTACACACCTGTACGCAGTTTTCTCTTTATAAATACCCACCTGCGGTGAATTGTGCGGCCGTGTACTCCTCCCAGTGTCCGCCCACTACTCCTCATAGTGTCGTCCCACAATCATCCATAAATGGTCAATGCTAAATAGGTCATGAATATGCCGACATTGTTAAGGAGCCTTTGTTGACTATCAATGAGGGAAAGACTGAGAGACGCCAGCTGCAAGAAAGACGAAATTTGCGGAGTGCGAGATCGAGGCTCATCAGTGAGGTTGAGGCTCATCAGTGAGGTTGAGGCTCATCAGTGAGGTTGAGCACCGTAAAGGTGTAGCTACTGTCTGGGGGTCAGTAGAGGATCTGGGCCACATTGTGGAGAACCGCTCAAGCTCTAATAATCCGGCACCTTAATAATAATAGAAATAAACTTTTGTTATATAGCACTTTTCAAAACAAAGTTACAAAGTGCTTTAGAAGACAAAATAAAAAATGGGAGACAAACTGATAATGAACAAAATGATAAAAACAATTTAAAAACAGTTTAAAAGTTACACAACATTGAGCATTAGGAGCTACATATGAAAGAGTAAAATATTCTTAGCCCCTTAGTTGTATTTTTGCCTCCTCTGTTTAAGCTTTATGTATCGATAGAAAAATATTTCCATTGGTGTATGTCGGGGCGTCCATAGTAGCTCACTGAAACGGAGCGGAGGAGATCGATAGACAGACAGACACGTCACTTAGTTCGGTTTCTCAGCCTGCTTGCTTTTCATGGTGGTAAATACAACTATCAGCCCTAATTCCATTTCCCCCGTTGGGGAGAGAGAGAGAGGTTAGAGAGAGAGAGAGAGAGAGAGAGAGAGAGAGAGAGAGAGAGAGAGAGAGAGAGAGAGAGAGAGAGAGAGAGAGAGAGAGAGAGAGGCAAGCCGCAAACTGCTGTTTCTACTCCTCCGCCTGCTGATTTTGACAGAATCGTTATCGTTCATAAATTCTCTCAGTGCTCCGTTCTTATGTGAGTCTCTGATTAATAAATGTATTCTTTGATTTGGAACAGTAGCATTATGTTGTTGTTATTTAGCCTTTCTGAGGCTATTGCATGGTTAGATCAATAAGTTTTATTTAACTTCATCCTGGCGCCGCCCGGTAAAATAATGAATAAAATAAGAGTTAAGAGAATGTCTTTTATAAAAATAGGTTTTAAGTACTGACTTAACGGATACAACAGACCACAAACCCTGTGAAAGCACACTTATAAAACTATGTTTTTAAGAGGACTGAGCTTTATTTTGTGATCTTCCCATCGGGCGTCGCTGATTCCCGTGTCTGAAAAACTTTGCGGTAAACTCTACGCATGGGTGAAAGGATGCGTAGATGTGCGCACATTTTACCGCATAGAATTTTTCTATAAATCCGGACGTTTGCGGTAAAATATGCGTACGTACATTTCACGCCCCTTAACGCCACTTTTTTGTGCGCAGCAACCTTTATAAATGAGGCCCCTGGAGACCAACCAGCTAGAGAGGTTGATAAACCCACCAGAACATGCTGGCTGTGAACGCAGCCTGAGACAGAGTCAGCGCAACATTCACTGACCTTCAGCTCCATCCACCTAAAGTGATGTTGCACTCAAATTCATTCATAGTGAGTGTGAGTGTGTGTGTGTGTGTGTGTGTGTGTGTGTGTGTGTGTGTTACCTGTGAGCTCTGGTAGTGTGTGTGCGTGGGGATTTGGACTACCAGCTCGGTCTCGTATGCTCCTTCGCCGTCGTTCTCCGCCGAGACCAACAGCAACACAGACTGATCCTCCCCTACCAACACACTGTCTGCAGCTCTGCACACACACACACACACACACACACACACACACACACACACACACACACACACACACACACACTGCATCTAGATAAGCAGCTCCAACATCTTGCTCCTGTTATTTAACTTGTTTTCAGCTAAATTAAAGATGGAGGAGTGAAGTTTGGAAGTTTGGTTTTGATCACAGTAGAAAACAGTAGAATCAGATTTTCACTGCTAGACTGTGTTGGGTTGACAAAGCAAAGCAACGGTAAGTAGATGCGTTAGGAACAGGAGGTAAGCAGAGGGGTGTTCCACAAAGAGAGCTTACCACTTATCCAGGCTTATTTCACTTAGTCTGGCTCATTTTCAGGTTTATTCGGTTCCACAAAGCAAGCTCAGCATAGTTCAAGCCAAGTTGCTGTGGCAACTTATGCTTCCAAACTAGATATCAGGCTAAACCACAGTTGAAGCTTAATCGGTGTTCCCGTAACACTGATCCGACTGAAACGCAATGATTTTCAAACAAGGTTCCGCCATCCTAATGTTCAACACTATTACCCTAGACCTACACTACCAGACATAAAATGTAATAGAAATAAAAATATATAAAATGATGTAGGCTGTATCGGGGATACAGTCATGTTTCAGAGTGTTGCTAGGCAACCCTATTTAACCACGAGTGTCCATGGTTTCATTTATAATATTTTTAGCTTTTCAGTTCTGTAATATGCATGATATTTAATAAGGTCTATACAATTTGTTCGTTTTTAATTCAACAATTACTTACACATTCAATCTAGCAGCAATTCGTTGCCAATCTTTCTCTCTCCCTTTATTTATGGCAATTGTATTTCCCTTTTCATTGTAATATGGCTGAATTCTCCACTAAAAGTTGCTGTTCAGTGGACTGAACATTGCGGCTCTGTCTTTACTGTCATTTTTCGCCATGATGAATTGATCAGATCCATGATCGACCTCTCAGGCTGCTTAAATAAACTGTGTATAAATGTGCACGCGCAATTATCTGGATTGCTTGAGCCTGGCTTGGTTTAGCCCGATCACGGTAGCTTGACTTGGTGGAACCGCTTTAGCCCCGATTGATTTGTTAGGTTAACTTAAACCAGACTTGCGACGTTAATCACCGCTTTTCCGCTGCTTCCAGTTGAGTCAGTGGCTTTTCCAACACTGACCAAGTTATGAGCTCTTCATCTTCACCATCATCATTATCATCATCATCATCATCATCACAACTAGTCTCCAATGAGTCACGGGAGCATCTACTAGAGGAACTATGGTGACCTCACTCTGCTGTGATTGAAAAGTAGTTAATACACTTTAACCCCCCTGGTTGGATACTGGGTTTACTGGGAGACTATTAGTAGCATGAGTTTGATTGAACACTTTTAACTCATTTTCACGTCATGTGATGATCTACCTCGGCTGATCTGTGGAGGAGGTGGACAAGCTGTTTACTGAATGTCAGCCTGTAATATCAAGGTTGGCACTGCACTTTTAAACAAGGCTTGGTAGTTGATTGTAGCTGACATCATTTAAAACAGCTTGGAGAATGACAATGAATCTAATGTAAAGATTTGAGTCCACAAACACACAAGAGCTTACAGAAAAACTGCAAATGTCATGTTTGAAGGTGGATCAGACGAAGCTCTTGTGTATTTAAGAGTTCCTCAGCCTTCAAATCTCACATGCAGATGTTCATCTCAGCTGTCCAATTGAGGGCTGCAGCTAAGACAACACCAAGCACCTGAAATCCCACATTATTTCCATGTTAAATCCACATTTTCATCTCGGTTATCTGGAAAACATGGCAGTAAATATGAACAACATCTAGCAGAGCTTCTCCTGGGGACGAGGGCAGAACGTTGGTGGATGCTGTTGACAGACTTTCTTCTATCTGGAAATGCAAATGCAAATGCAGCATCCACGGTTCAAAACAGTGAATGTGACAGTCAGATGACACGTGTGAACATCTGAGGAGACTGGACACTAGGGGTGGGCGATTTGATTAAAAATCAATATCGTGATTATTTCAAACTTTTACCTCGATTACGATTAATGAACGATTATTTTATTTGTTTTGTTTTATTTTGAAATTTGTTTTATTTTGAAATTGACCGGCTGCTCTATGCCGTTGCTGTGTCTGACTTCCTGCCCGGCTTGACACATTCGCTCGCGGCTCGCCAAAAACGACCGGTCCAAACCGGTCTGAACACGGAGGGACGTGACTGAATACCACGTAGTATTTTTTAAGGGGACAGTTCATGAACGCAGTATTGGGGAAAGTATTTGGCCCGTTCATTCACGGGAAAGTGATGTTACGTCTGATTCGCGCGCACACACACACACACACACACACACACACACACACACACACACACACAGACACTCACACTGGTTGCTTTGCTAACTGGCGCTTCTAGACGTTCCTCGCCTAAATAACAATCGAAATCAACGACTTTGAAAATTTGCCACGATTACATAATTAAATTGTGATTACGATTATAAACACGATAATCGCCCACCCCTACTGGACACATTAGGGATGATCTATCTATGAAAACATGTTCAGGGCAGATCAAGACATTCAGCAATGTGGAGCCAGTATATAAGCCCTTGATGGTTTGGGCTATT
>JAXDDW010000311.1:62500-65000 GCA_034670385.1 Hoplostethus mediterraneus | reverse complement strand
CCAGTGGAACCAGAAGAAGACTGGTTGTACTGGTCAGCTCCCAGTAGAACCAGCAGAGACTGTGGTTGTACTGGTCAGCTCCCAGTAGCCTCCACCCGTGGTCCGTGAATGTGGTCGTACTGGTTTGTGCTACTGAGTGGGTCCCTGTGTGTATGTTACCTTGGTAACCGTCCATGTCCAGGTCTCCCAGGGCAGCAAGGGCGGAGCCAAAGTGTCCATATGGGGAGAAGCCGATCAGTGATTGGTCAGGACGAGAGCTAAAGGGAGCATTTTGTCTCTGTAGGTACACAACCACCTGGAGGACAAAACGGAAACTAACACTAAGACTACTAGTATTGATAATAATAACAATAAGAATAACAATGACAATTCTCCTTCATCTTCTTCTTCTTATTATTATTAGTATAATATTCCTAGTACTACAACAACCACTACTCCTGCTACTACTACAATTGAAGACAATACTACTACTACTACTAATAATAGATTAAACAATTTATGAGGTATGAAACAACGTAACATTTAAATATGATAAATATATTAGGATTGATTTTAAAATAAATATTAACAATTAGAATCATAAAATATCAGGACGACCAGTGCTGTAATTGATGTTATTTATGCTTTATGGATAAAAATGAATGAAAGTGGAAAAAAAGGAAGCTGTAAAACATTCAGTGAAATCAAGTCTATATGAACAGTTTATCAACTGGTTCCAACTGGTTCAGACTGGTTCAGACGGATGCAGACTGGTTCAGTGCATCTAACTGGTTCAGACTGGTCTGACCTGGCCTCGTTCCTGCAGCTGATCAGTCACTCTGTCCATGTAGAGAGGAGCTCCTATCAACACATCATCTAGACTGCACACAGACAGAAAGACAGACAGATGGACAACAGACAGAAGTAGAGAGACAGTCAGTTAGGAAGTTGTTATAGTCTTCCATTGTACAACCAAACAGAGAGAATGAATGTAGAAGTCGAGCACTAACCACTACTAGTCGAGCACTAACCACTGGTTTCAATGGGGAAAACTAACAGGCTAACCAATGGTATCAGTGGTGAAATGCTAACAGGCTAACCATTGGTATCAGTGGTGAAATGCTAACAGGCTAACCATTGGTATCAGTGGTGAAATGCTAACAGGTATAGTGATCTGTCTCAGTCTACTACTCTGATATTATCTGAAGCTCCTTTAATGTTCATAGTCTGAGTAATACAAACCGACCAATCGGGTTTAGTTTCTTGTAACTAGCAAGCTAGCTAGTTCTACTCAAGGCTATTTACATTTAGTAAAATAAATCCACTACAGCTAAATTGACAATAACAACGGAGCATATAATGTATGTCCATCAGAGTGGCATCTTCTCTATCCAGTCAGTGCAGAGCATAGTGATCAATCTCGCCCCGCCTCCCCTTGGCTTGCAAATCCTGGTCCACTCGCTTGTAAATCTTTTTGTCAGTGTTTGCGGCGACAGACAGACACACAGACAGAATGACAGACAGACAGACAGACCAACCGACAGACAGACACACAGACAGAACGACAGACAGACAGATGCTCTCACCCATCACTGTTAATGTCAGTTACGGCCACACTGTGTCCAAAGTAGGACGCCACCTACAGGAGACAGAAATATCCAAGAGAGTCTCATTTAGTCAACAGAGGACTTCAGGTCCCTGGTGTCATTGAAACAGTATTAGTATCTGGTTTAAACAGTATTAGCATCTGGTTTAAATAGTATTAGTATCTGGTTTAAATAGTACCATCATCCAAATAGTACCATCAGTAGAATGTACCCGTAATGCATTGCAAGTCTGAAAGTAGTCAGGTGTTTGTTGCCAGAGTAATCATTTCAATACAGGAGTTAACCAGGTTAACCAGTACCAGGTTATTGTAACCTAGTTTGTGGTGTGTGTGTGTGTGTGTGTGTGTGTGTGTGTGTGTGTGTACCTGTCCTCCTAGGAAGGTGTGATAGACTCTCAGCGCGCCGCTGCTTCTGCCATCGTAGATCTTCACCTGTTAGAGTCAGAGTAGAGTCCAGTAGAATAAAGTAGAAGAGACAGAAGAAAGTACAGAAGAGAGTACAGCACAAACCATTAGAGTACAGTAGAGTATAACAGAGTACTGTAGAGTACACTACATTATAGTATAACAGTATCAAAATACAAGGCCTAAATACAATAGAATACACAATAAACAGGAAGTAGAACCAGGATGTACAGCATGTGGATGGCATGCTTACATATATATAAGTAATAAGCTATTATGAGTACTGAGAGGAGCAGCTTGAGAATCAATGGATGGTACATATATACATATATACACAGTACATCACAGTACAGTACAGTACAGTAGAGAAGAGAACAGCACAGAACAGTACAGAACAGAACAGTACAGAACAGCACAGTAGAGAACAGTAGAGAACAGTACAGTACAGTACAGTACAGAACAGCACAGCACAGTACAGTACAGTAGAGAACAGTAGAGAACAGCACAGTA
>JAXDDW010000311.1:52500-57500 GCA_034670385.1 Hoplostethus mediterraneus | reverse complement strand
CTGACAACACACACAGCAACACACACACACACCTACACACAGACATCTCACCTGTCTGTCTACCTGTCTGTCTAACTGTCTGTCTAACTGCTCGTCTGTCTGGAGAGTGTAGCAGTCAAGAGTGTAACTGCTCGCTGAACGCCCTTATCACGCTGCTCACCCACTGCTCTGTACTTCCTGTGTGTGTGTGTGTGTGTGTGTGTGTGTGTGTGTGTGTGTGTGTGTGTGTGTGCGTGCGTCCTGACAGATGATGGACAGGGGGTACATGTTAGTCAAACTGTTTCCTGTTGATAGCAGCTGGAACCAAAAATAAAAGCTTCTCTGTGTCTTATTTTGTATTTCATCACACCCTGTAAATCCAGATAAGTTTTTGTTCATGTTCTAATATTATTCTCGTTATATAACAAATATTGATATTCTTTGTTTATTTCATATTTCATTATATTTCATATTCCTGGTATATTTCCATATGTCCATATTTTCATATTCTTGTCATCATGTTATTTCACACACCATCATAATGCTGTAATTCATATATTTATATTTAACATGTATACTCTCTGCTAATATGTGCTGCTGCAGCGACCCAGTTGTGTGTATTTATTTTGTAATGTGATGTAGTTTAATCTAACCCAGTGTTTGGAAGCAGCTCCCAGTGGAACCAGTAGAAGACTGGTTGTACTGGTCAGCTCCCAGTAGAACCAGTAGAGACTGTGGTTGTACTGGTCAGCTCCCAGTAGAACCAGTAGAGACTGTGGTTGTACTGGTCAGCTCCCAGTGGAACCAGTGGAGACTGTGGTTGTACTGGTCAGCTCCCAGTAGCCACCAATAGCAAACTGGTGTTTCGGATTTGCTGTGATAAATAAGAATCGGTTCTTCATAGAATCTAAAACGACTTTAATCAGAATGACGATGTAACACATATATGACAACATCAGAATATATAAATGATCAATACCAATATTTATAAAACAATACATGTCTCATGAGTATATAATTGAATACACGTACTTGAGTGTATTAAAGCATAACTGAAGTAATTATATAAAAATATTGGATAATAAGCCGTGCTGACAGTCTCATGTTTTACTAGTTAAACTGACAAACTCAGTCGAGCCTAGTTAACCCAGTCATTCAGGTAGTCCAGTTAACTCAATTAGTCCAGTTAACCCAATTAGTCCAGTTAAACCAGTTAATCCAGTATTTCCAGTTAGTCCAGTTAACCCAATTAATCCAGTTAAACCAGTTACCCCAGTTAGTCCAGTTAACCCAATTACTCCAGTTAGTCCAGTTAACCCAGTTAGTCCAGTTAACCCAATTACTCCAGTTAGTCCAGTTAACCCAATTAATCCAGTTAAACCAGTTACCCCAGTTAGTCCAGTTAACCCAATTACTCCAGTTAGTCCAGTTAAACCAGTATTTCCAGTATGTCCAGTATTTCCAGTTAGTTCAGTTAACCCAGTAATCAGTATTCCAGTTAGTCCAGTTAAACCAGTTAATCCAGTCTTTCCAGTTAGTTCAGTTAACCCAATTAGTCCAGGTAGCCCAGTTAACCCAATCATTTCAGTTAGTCAGTTAGTCGAGTTATTACAGTTAGTCCAGTTAAACCAGTCAGTCCAGATAGCTCAGTTTTTTCAGTCCAATCCAGTTACCCCATCACCAATCAGAAGGTGCTTCATCTCACAGCCAATCAAATTTTGAGATGACATCACTTCCCACTGGTGACCGCTAGCTAAAACAACAGATTACGTTAAAGTTCTTGTGTAGACGCTGTAGGGTTTAGTTGTTGTTGCTATGGCGATTGAGACTTGGCTGAAAGCAGCGTTACTCCTGGTTGTTGTTCCTGTAAATGTGGAACAACGTTACCGTGGTTACTATATCAACGGTCATGGAGAAGGACTGTGGAGGCAAGATGGCCGATCTAGTCTGTGGAAAACCTGAGGCAGATCTTTACGATGTATGTGTGTGTGTGTGTGTGTGTGTGTGTGTGTTTTATGGTGTGTATGTGAGTGTGTGTGTGTGTGTGTGTGTTACGGTGTGTGTGACAGTGTTGTCTGTTTGTCCTTTGGAAAGAGCTGTTTTAGCTCCGCCCACCAGTCTCCAAAGCATCGCCACCGTGGCTGAAGCAACAGGTCATGAAGTAGAGCTGCAAGACACGCCCCCAGGCCTGGCCCCGCCCAGTACACCTGAAGGGACAAATATAACGACATGAGCATATATGAGCATAATATTGAATGTGATGTATTGATCAGACTCAGCTCTAAGCGTGTGTGATGTGTGTGTGTTTTTAACCCAGTGGTTGTGGAAGTTGAGCGTGACGACAGCTGGACCAAGCGACCGGGCTGGATTCATCCCACAACCTGTCCACGCCATCTGGACAGACAGACAGGTAGGGATGGTGAGAGACAGACAGTCTAGTATCAGGTAGACAGCTAATTATCAGTGTTTCTTTTTTCTCCTGTTTTTTATTCTAATATACACTTTGACAGTACACATCACCATGGTAACCATGATACCCTAGAAGGCACTCTTTAGTGGAAAGATGGATGTACATAGTGATGTTACGCTTGATAGCGGAGCTTCAAAGCGCGTGTCGAGAGCATAGGGCAGTTCCATTTTAACATCTCTACGTCATCGACGGCATTTGAAGCCTCGTCCATAGAGTGCTTCAGGAATGGATTCGCGGTTGGCAGGCAGTTTTGAATCACGGATATAAAGAAAGAACCCCTCACAACTCGTGGGTTGTAGTTAGTACTTTATATGAACAGGAAGATTCGACAATTACACATTACTCATGAGTAATGGCCCAACTATTACACACATTACGCACTGTTGGGTTGAAACCAAGAGACAGAGCAAAAGACTTAATTCAGTTTCAGACTCTGTTCAAAGTTTCAAGTTTGATGCCCCGTGGGTGAGATGGGGCATTGCATGCCCTCCCTGCTGGGGAGGAAAGGAAACCCCAGCAAGCAAGAAGAACAATCAGGAGAACAGAGCACCTGTGTGCAGTCTTTGTGGAGACACATTCATTCTGCACAGAAAGAAAGAGACTGCTGGTAACACCACAGAAAAAGAACTGTTCAGCCTATGATCATCTCATAAGACGCTACTGGTGAATATAAATCATGTTATTGATGATTAAAAGTAATTTGATGTTTATTTTGAGTTATTTGATGCTTAATTTGAGTGATACAGTAGCTACATTTATTTGCTTGGTGGTTTAATGGTTGGTTGTTTAATGCTGTTTAATGCTGTAGGCCTATGAATTTATTTAAAGCTGAAATGATAAACCAATGTGAATAATTGAGACATACAGATGGTATTTTTTTGTTTGTGTTTAAGGTTTACAACCTGTTTATCCAGCATAAACCTGCCGCTTAACCTGCATGAATGTCCATAAAGAAAAGAAGAAAAATAAAGGCAAACATCAGGAATTGAGTTGTCCCTGTGCATGCTTGTGGGTGATCAAGCCGTTTTCAAGTTGGGCAAAGCTGAACAAAAACTACAAAAAAACGTGATAACTTGACACGCACTGTTGTCATCACAAAGGACTGCCTGCTCTATATTCTCTTGACCAGCGGGGGGCCCTAGTGTGCACTTGCCTTGAGAAATGAACCCCTTTTCAACCCATTTGGCTGGAAAGCCTCAAGACGCTTCATTTCGCCATCACGAGATATACTTATATCACCATGGCAACCATGATACCTAGAGGGCGCTCTTTACTGGAATGATGGAGCTACATACCGTTTATCACCATGGTAACCATAACAGCAGTATAAATGAGAATTAGGACAGACTGATGGTATTTAGGTAGTGGGAGGGTCTTACAGCCACCACATGACCCAGACTGACAGCGAGGCCGACCAATAGCGGAGCCAGGACGGTTGGTGGAGGGTGGGATAATGGGATGCGTGTTGTAGCCAAGACAACGAGAACCAGTTGGAGGGTCACTAGTGTTTCCACGACAACGGCCTGGTGGGGTTGGACACCAGAGGAGAGCTGTTGGGGATCAAGTTAGACCTTCAGTTAGGCAGTCAGATAATAAATGAGTTGGTCATTCAGTTGTTGCCTAGTCAACTAACTAATGAGTCAGTCAGTTAGTTAGTTAAATAGTTAACTAATTAACTCTACCTGGTTCAGAGCTGGCGTTACATCTCCAGTGAGTCCCAGCAGCAGTGCAGTTGAGGCCACGCCCCCTAGCAGCTGACCAATCACGTAGAGCGCTGCCCTCCATGGGTGGACCCTCAGTGTCAGGGCCATCGCCATGGTAACCGCTGGGTTCAGGTGTACCTCCCCACCCATACACAACGCTGCCATGGCCACAGACAGGCCAAACGCCAATGCCACATGGAGGGGGCAGGGGGGTAAGACAGGCTCTGAGCGGGGTAAGACAGGAAAGTGTGATACTAAATGTCCATTAGATAAAGACAGACCAGGTCTAGAGGAAGCTGAGATGACATTAGAGGAGGACGAGGAAGAGAAAGGGGAAGAGTGTACGTCCAGTCCAGCATTGTCCAGGTTGCTCAAGTTGTCATTGCCAGCAGGAACCTCCTCTCCAGCAGACAGCAGCTCCACTCCTGGTTTTCCAGCAGCTGGCAACAACAGGACAGCTGATAGGCTGGCAGACAGGAAGAGGGCAGTGCCTAGGAACTCAACCAGGAAGTGTTGGAGGAAAGACAGAGTCCAGATGTCACTCAAGATCAGATGCAGGCAACGAGGGGTATGCATTGTAGCAACCGGCAATGCCAACCTGCAACAACAATCAGCAATTACCAACAGTCAATAAGCAACCAGCATCAGAAATAGTCAACAGGAAAGCAGCAACTAGAAACTATTAGCCAACAATATTCAACAATGTACCTCAGCAAACTTTACCATTTGGTTTTAAATGTTCTGGTAACACAACAAATCCACGTCTATGAGACACCACTCAGAGGCCAGCAGGTCAAACTGGACTAGCTAGCATCTAGCTAGCACCTGACAACATAACAGTCAACATA
>JAXDDW010000311.1:0-47500 GCA_034670385.1 Hoplostethus mediterraneus | reverse complement strand
TCCCAAAAGGGACAAGAAAAACAATGTTTCCAAACCTAGGTGGAAATGCAGTTTTTGGCGAATGCTAATCACTGAGCCCCAGGCCATAAATCTGAATGCATGCAAATAGGGGAAACACCCATTTGCCTGATTTACTATAAAGTCCCCTGAGCCCTTGGCTCTCGGGCTCACTCTCTCTCGAAATCTCAACAACGAAGAAAGCAGGACAACTCCTGCAACGGGCGGACGGGCAAAAACTCAGGCGGAAGGACATCAAGAAACATCAAGAAACATCAAGAAACATCAAGAAACATCAAGAAACAGAACTCCACCGTCCTGCAGCCCGTCCTGAAACTAAGTTTGAACCTGGCTCCAAGCTCTTCTCCAAGCTCAACGACCAGATCAGCTCTACGGTGAATATCGACAAGGCGCCCGCTCAAATTCACCCAACCTGATCCAGAAGACTACGCAACCACGTCAGAAGCCAGCCGCTCCGCTACTCTGCTACCTGAACGACGTGTGCCAACACATCGACCCTTCCCTCTATCTTCACTGAGGTGAACTGTTGGCACGACTACCCTGACGAACCACGTCCCCGGACCGCTCTCCACATCGGCCCTCCGGACATCGACCGGCCCAGCCCAACACGTGCGTGTGTTTACCTGGCTACTGCGACGGCGCAACGGTTACCACGGAGACGAGGACGCCGCTGACACCCTGCAAACCAGACGGTAACCAACTTTCTTGTTGATGCACGGGTGATGCCAAGGCAGTGTTGAACTGTGAAAGTGAGGTTAGAATACTCTCTCTCTCTCTCTCCACTATTCTCTGTCCTTCTGTCCCAAGTCTCCCAGAAACTGTCAGCTGTCCTCCAAGCCATCTTTCGCTGTTGCCACATGGTCGCAATTAGACGTATTACAGCTCAGGTCGTTTTGTCGGTGCCAATTTCCTTGCCATCATTGATCCCAATATCATGTGCCATTCTTATTTGATATATCCTCTGCCACTGTTTTACTTCCTACTTTATTTGTCCGTTTTACTGCCATTATCTGTTTTAGTTTAGTATACATTTATTCATTTTATTGGTGTTTTATTTGCATAATTAATAAAATCTTTGCATTTATAAAGAACTGGTTTTTGTGTGTCATTGATATATCCTGGACATGAAGGTAGAAAATCACTGTAATCTAGAGCTCACTTCTTTTGATTATTAGACTGATATCCTTATAAAGAGACTATTCCAGTGTAAACTGGTGGTGCCCCAAGAGTGTTAATTGATAAGATATTAATTACGAAGAATAACTTCAATAGTTGTCAATTGTTAGAATTGACTAAATAGTCTCATCGTTCATAATGAAGCTCAACACGCTACAGCAAGTTGTATTCAATAAGCTTATGGACATGGGCCATAAACAGACCGGCGTGAACGCCGTGAGTGAGGCGACCAATCAGAGCAGTGCTCATTACATACAACCTCCACGCCCTCAAAACAGCCTGTTCTTTACAATGGAGAAAATGAGAGACTGAAACACACAGAAGATGGTTTTAGGATTTTTTTAATATAGACTTCACCAACATCTTGTCAAGACCGCTGGAAACAGTTTTAAATAGCCCAAAATGAGTAAAATACCCCCCCTTTAAAGTTTCATCTCACATTTCTTAGTTGAAAATGAACTTCCTGTTCAAACCAGGAAGTTATTAATCTAATGTGCAGCTTCCCTTTAGACCCCAACATCCACCGGCCTTTCTGGTGCCGAATCAGCATTTTTTATTAATCTAGATTATTATTCTATTACATGTAATTTATATTTTTCATTATGTATAATCTATTTTAGCTTTTATTTCTTATTGTTTTGTGTGAAGCATTGTGTCACTAATACAGTTGTGTTTACTGTCTGACTGCTGGGCTGTATGTATGTGTGTGTGAGTGTGTGTGTGTGTGTGTGTGTGTGTGTGTGTTCTCTCTACCAGTCCATATATTGTGTTGTCAGTGTGTCAACAGAACTAGCCAGACTGAGCTGCCTTTGTTTCTGTCGACATGACCTTAGTTTGTGTGTGTGTGCGTGTGCGTGTGTGTGTGTGTGTGTGCGTGTGTGTGTCCTGCTCATATTGTCATCAATCCTTTGCCCAGGACAGGAAACATTTTCTTCCACTGACCAAAGTGCATGACTACAGTACATCCCATAATACTTCAGCCAACAGCGACCAGTTTCTGACTGGTGTGTGTGGTGGTAACGCGCGTGGTAGCGTAAATACACTTACACATGACCTCCTAAAGCAGGAAGCTGGTCTCCACAATATCAAGACGAGAGCACAGCAGCAGCTTAGACTTATCAGCACTATATGGATGTGCATTGTTGCACATAGGCACACACACTGACACTGTGCATCCCGATCACGTTAACAGCTCCAAATCAAATTTTTATCCCTCGTTCTTTAGATATGGATGGTGGAAGGGTGTTAATTCATAACTTGGGCATCACCAACATTTAATACAATGATCATTCAAGTTCTAAAGTAATAACAATTTAACTCACCAACAATACCAAAATGATGTCCTACCTTTTTTGAAGGCTCCAAACGTGGCCTTGTGTTCTGGTGTGTTCCGTACAAAAGTCTTCATTCACGGCTCAATGTCCAGCCTGTCCAGAATGCCATTATGGACGTGAAGAAGAGCCATGTGAGTGAGCCTTTTTTGGGTCATGGTACTCATGGACATGGTACTTATGGTAAAACATGGTACTTATCCATGTTTTTCGGCGTTCCAGCTCTGATGTTACCAGGTTCACAACCTGGTAAAATTCACGTCTCCACTGCTGATGTCCTGTGGGCGGTGCAACATCCTCTGCCTCTTGTGTATCCCTCAAACAGGCCGGAGCTCTGCTGGGTCTTGGTGGATCGGGCATTTCTAGATTATTCTGTGCTGCACATGCATTCACTTTAGTCACAATTTCTTATACACATGAATTTTTTCTAATGTCATTCATGTGTTGTCGCAGGGCACCAATACACTCCAGTGCACCCCTGGCACTTGTCTGTTTGTGTTGGAGTGTTTTGGCCACAGCTTCACATGGTTCAAACAGGTATGTCCTTGCCTCCATTGCCTGTCGGTACAGGCAAGATAACTCATTCTTTTGTCTTGCTCTAGCAGTTTAAGCGTCTCCAAAACAACTGCATATGATGGACACACATGTTTAATAAGCATTGTTCGCACAGCCCATCTTGTTGGGCACAATGATAATAAGTTGAAAACAACCTCCTCCACTCCAAAAAGTGACTGGAACAGTGCCTTGCATTTGGATGATTCCCCTATTGCAACTGAAATGCCCTGCACAAAATTTAGTGTATCTGCCACAAGACGCATCTCCCTGGCAACCTCTTGCAAAATCAAATCCAGTTTAGCCTGGGCTCCTGCAAGACAGCCAGACATGTTACTTGCACATCAAAACAAAATCCCTGGCAGAAAATCTGATTATAAGACTCAAGATGACACTAAATGATGTTGTTTGACAGCAGAGATTGAACCGATTAGATGGATTGGAAGGGTTCGGACAGATTTAAATGGTTTGGGAGGGTTTAGATGATTTGGAAGGATTTGGAAGTGTTTTACAGATTTGGATGATTTGGAAGGGTTTGGACAGGTTAAGATAGTTCGGAATGGGTTGGAAAGGTTTAAATGGTTTGGAAGAGATTTTGATGGTCTGGAAGAGTTTGAACAGGTTTTAGATGACTTTGGAAGGGTTTAGAAGGGTTTTGACAGATTAAGATGCTTTGGCAGGGTTTGGATGGTTTGAAAGGGTTTGGAAAGGTTTTGGACAGATTCAGATGGTTATGACAGGTTTAGATGTTTTGGAAGGTTTTGACAGTTTTAGATGGTATGGAGGGTATTGACAATGACATATACCGATCAGCCACAACATTAAAACCACTGACAGGTGAAGTGAATAACATCGATTGTCTCGTTACAAATACTATATACTGGATATAATGGGAAGCAAGTGAACAGTCAGTTCTTGAAGTAGGTGTGTTGGAAGCAGGAAAAATGAGCAAGCGTAAGGATCTGAGAGACTCTGAAAAGGTCCAAATTGTGATGGCTAGATTGACAGCATCTCCAAAACGGCAGGTCTTGTGTATAGTGTGACACGGTGGCGCAGTGCTTGCACTGCTGCCTCACAGCAAGAAGGTCATGGGTGCCCAAGGCTCATTGATGTGCGTGGGGAGTGATGGCTAGCCCGTCTAGTCCGATCCCACAGAAGAGCTACTGTAGCACAAATTGCTGAAAAAGGTAATGCTGGTGTGGCAAGGTGCCACAGTACCGGGGTCCGTGACAGACAGAGACATAGGCAAGGGAGAGTTCAATGGCAAGCAGGGCTGTTTTATTCACTGTCCACAATAAACCTAGCCTGGGTCTTGGCGGCAGCATGTCGTCGGTGCTGTCTCCTTCCGCCGGCACCCTCCCTCGGTCCCAGTGGGCCAGCCGCGGAGCCCCAAGGCTGCCCCAGCCTGCCAGGCATCCCGCCCCAACCCCGACTGGTCAGCCCTTGCAGGCGGCTCCTGACTGCGGACCTCCGCTGGGCGTCGCGGCAAGAGATGGCCCGCTCTGTCTCCGTCTCTCCCGCCGGTGCTGGCCCTGTCTCTCTGCTCCACTCAGACAGCCGACCGGATCCACCATCCCTGTCGGCTTCCTGGTCACACTGCCAGTCTCTCACCCTGATGCTCACACTCTCACACATTCACACATTCACACACAGGTTAAAAAGGCCCCAGCTGCAATCAGTCCCAACTGGCTGCAATCAGTCCCAACTGGCTGCAGCTGGTACCGGATCCAGGGAAGAAGCAGTCCACTAACTCACCTCTCTCCTGGATCCACTTAAGCCTCCCCCCACCCTCCCTCCAGTCCGCCACAGCTGGTTATGATAGAAAGGTGTCAGAACACACAGTGCATCGCATCGCAGCGTCAGAACTGGACCATGGAGCAATGGAAGAAGGTGGCCTGGTCTCATTTTCTTTTACATCAAGTACACCCCCTTCATGGCAATGGTATTCCCTGATGGCAGTGGTCTCTTTCAGCAGGATAATGCGCTCTGCCACACTGCAAACATTGTTCAGGAATGGTTTGAGGAACATGGAGGCCCCACCTCGCAATTTACAGGACCAGCTGCTAACGTCTTGGTGCCAGATACCACAGGACACCTTGAGAGGTCTTGTGGAGTCCATGCCTCGACGGGTCAGAGCTGTTTTGGCGGCACGAGGGGGTCCTACACAATATTAGGCAGGTGGTTTAATGTCATGGCTGATCGGTGTATATGTTACAGTAAATCTAGGAAATTGGTAAATGTAAATGTATACATTTACCAATACATACAAATGTACTGTTTCATGGTAAATGTGAACATTTTCCAAGTTAAATGTGTACATTTCCCTCTCTTCTGGTAAATGCGAACATTTCACAAGTTAACTTGTTTACGTTTCCCAGTTAATGTAAGAAGAAAACGCTAGCCACAGTAGCACAAGGCTCTCTCTGTACCTACGTTTTGTTGTGGGTACGGCATACCACGTGGCCAAAATACCTCTTGGGACTGGCTTCTGTAGTAACCTGAGATCTGAGAGATTCATTCATGTAACGCTAGGACATCAGAGAACTTGCAAAGGCAGACCAGTATTTTTCAGTTTCAGTTTCAGTAAGTTTTCATGCGACCCTTCCCAGTTGACCTGTATCACATGTTTTATCCAAACTGGTACCATTGGCGTGGTAGACAGACCAGACGTTGCTGTGGCGACAACCTGGGTATTCAATGTAGATGAAGTTTGGACAATACATTCATCAATATGTGACTGATTTTATATTTTGGTCCAGTAGTGGATGCAGCAGCTAATCTGTTAATAAGGTTATTGATAACCTGTTAATACAGCTATTGATATCCTGTTAATACAGCTATTGCTAATCTGTTAATAAGGCTATTGATAACCTCTTAATAAGGCTATTGATAACCTGATAATAAGGCTATTGGTAATCTGTTAGTAAGGCTATTGATAATCTGTTGATAATGTACACATTTACCAGAATTGAGTTCAGAGCTTACACATCTCAGTAGATGACACCTATGAAAGGGACGTCATGATGTTAGCTTTGAAGCCAGGTGTATGCTGCTTATCCCCCTCCATCCTCGGGTTTCAGGGTGTCCTCCCTGGAATGACTCCCAAAACGAATCAAAAATAGGCCTATACGCATGACCTTGGCCTCTCTGCATATATAATATAATTGGGAGCCTACATCAGTTATCCTGGTAACTATTTTACCATGCCCAAGTAAACTGAGGAGAAATATCCTGGCCTAAGTTAATACCACCATGATAACAATAACCCCATGGTCAGAGATGCTCCTGGATCTGTTCTCCAACTCCTTGACTACAACTGTGCCAAAGGCCAAAGTAGATGGAAATACTACAAAGCACATTGGTTCTACAGAGGTTCTAGTGAGGTTCTACAGAGGTTCTAGTGAGGTTCTAGTGACTCATTACCACTATAGGAGGCTCAACCTTTGACCCCTCATTGCAATGGTCTCAGACTGTATTACTGATTACATAAACTTTTACACAGACAACATTGCAGTGCATTCAACACCATCCAACATCTCCTGCTTGCAGAGAAGCTTACAGCCATGCAGGTAGACCACGCCATAGCACATTGGATTACGGACTACCTCACCAGCAGGCCACAGTTTGTTCGTCTACAGAGCAGCATGTTGGATATGCTGATGAGCAACACGGGTGTACCCCAGGTAACAGTACTGTCGCCATTCTTATTCACCCTCTACACCTCAGACTTTAGATTAAATTCTGGGTCTACTGATCTTTAGAAGTTCTCTGATGATTCATCCATCGTGGGTTGCATCAACGAGGACAATGTGAATGAGTACAGGAGTCTGGTGGAGAGGCTCGTCTGATGTGCGACGATAACCACCTACAGCTCAATGTCAGCAAGACAAGAGAGCTTGTGGTGGACTTCCGTCAGAACAAGAGGCGACCACCACCACCTGTGATCCTCCAGGGCAAGGAGGTGGATGTGGTGGAATCATACAAGTTCCTGGGGATGCACCTCAACAATGAACTGGACTGGTCAGACAACACTGATGCCCTCTACAGGAAAGGTCAGAGCAGACTGTACTTCCTGAGGAGGCTCAGATCTTTCAATGTGTGCAACAGGCTGCTCCATGTTCTACCAGACTGTGGTGGCCAGTGCACTCTTCTTGGTTGTGGCCTGTTGGGGAGGTGGCATCAAGGACAACAAGATCAACAAACTGGTCAAGAAAGTTGGCTCAGTTGTGGGAAAGCCTGGACAGCCTGGAGGAGGTGGCTGAGGGGAGGATGAGGTCTAAAATCAGATCCATCTTGGAGAGCCCATCCCACCCCCTCTATGATGAGATGAACGGGCTGAGAAGCTTGAATTTTGGGGATTTTTTATACAACCTTTTTCTGAACTTGTTTATTGTATAGTGATATGTGCCTCCTTCTTGCTTTGTGTCGTGCGGCACGGTGGTTTAGTGGTTAGCACTGGCGCCTCACAGCAAGAAGGTTTTGGGTTCAATTCCACCTCCGGGGCCTTTCTGTGTGGAGTTTGCATGTTCTCCCTGTGCCTGCGTGGGTTCCCTCCGGGTTCTTCGGCTTCCTCCCACAGTCCAAAAACATGCGGCTTAGGATAATTGGTGACTATATTTTTTAGTGAGGAAGGCGAGGCAGCGCCTTTACCACCTCAGGCAACTGAGGAAATTCAAGGTCTCCCGGAGGATCCTTCTGTCCTTCTACTCTGGGGCTGTAGAGAGCATCCTGACTGGGAGCATCACTGCCTGGTTTGGCAACAGCTCCGCTCAGGACAGGAAGGCTCTGCAGAGAGTAGAGACTTTTGGAACTACACTCCCCACCCTGCAGGACTTGTACACCAGGAGGTGCAGAACCAGAGCCTGCAGGATCATGAAGGATCCTCACCACCCCAACAACGGACTGTTTCAGCTGCTACGGTCAGGCAAGCGCCTCCGTAGTCACGCTGCTAAAACAGAGAGACTGAGACAGAGTTTCTATCCTCAGGCCATCAGGACTGTGAACTCTGACCTCACCAGGGCCCCCACCAAGATCCACACACTGCCCCTCTTATACACACACACACACACACACACACTTAGGTTAACAAATTCACATAATTTATAGCTCATTACATTCACACAAGTGCTCTTACTGTACATATTGTGTTGCTTTATATAAGAGCTCTACTGTAATTATTGTAATTTTTATATTTCTTTCACACTGTAAATATTGTGCTGTTTTTTTTTACTGTTAAATAATTTGTATAATGCCCTTTGCACATTCCCGTGAGCATTGCCACTTTTCATTTCACTGCATGTATGTGTACGTGACAAATAAAACTCTTGAACTTTAATCTATCTATCTATCTATCTATCTATCTCTCTGTTTATCTGCTATCTATCTATCTATCTATCTATCTATCTATCTATCAATCTATCTATCTATCGTAGGCATGACCTGTATTTCTACCAAACAGCCACTAGATGGCCCCAAAAGTCTGTCAAATGAGCTAAATGTGACATCCATATTGAAGGGAGAAGGTACTGATGACCACCAAGTGATATATTAGTGACATATAAGTAATAATTGCCTGTCTGCCACACTGCCTGTCATCTGTCTGTCTGACTGTCTGTCTGTCTCACTAGGTGTTGGACTCATCAGTGATCTGGCTTTGGCTTCTCTTGTCAATCAAGAGAGTGAGACAGAGAGAGTGAGACAGAGAGAGACAGAGACAGAGATAGAGAGCCAGACAAACACATAGACAGACAGACAGGCAGAGATAAACAGAGAGAGAGAAAGAGATTTTTTATTTTCAAGCAGGAACTTACACATTAATAAAAGTTGTTTTCACATTTTCATGATGTGTTTTTACCATCAAGCATCCATGTATTATTTCCTCTACCTCACATGAACTTGGTTTGAAATTTTTAGAAAATACAATACCAATACATACTGTTTTTATGACTTAAAATAATTTCACTACTCCACTATTTTCTCCACAGTGCGATGTGTTTCCTGAACTACATCTAGTTTTTTAATTTCCATCTGCTACAAGCCCTTTTGTCATCGCTCTTGGCTCTGTTCAGGTTTAAAGTACCTAATTTAAGGTCACACATGGAAATAAAAAAAGGCCACATGATATAACAAGGAACAAATACAAAGAAGTGAGAGGATGCTGTCTTTTTATCATCAAACATTTTTGCTTTTGTTTAGACAATCAGTTTTTTCAGCTGGAAAACCTCTTGATCGGTGAGACTTTCATCCCCTAAATCACCACCAACCACCCGCTGGGCTGCAAAATCAGTAAAAAAATCTTCCACTGTCACATCACCCGGGCCCTGTCTGTCGCCGCTCTGTTCCCATTGATCAGTATGATGTACTTCTTCCCCTTCTTCCGCCTGCCTCCCTTCACCCCCTTGTGCCTCACTGCGCACCTGGCCCTCCGCTTCCTCCCTGCCAGCCAGACTACAAGCCCCGATACCCGACAAACCCCAAACCACCAACAAACTGTGCTCAAAATGCTTTAAGAAAACTGTGACATTTATTGTGCAAAACACCAGTGAAAATGCATTAATACACCAAACCTTAGAAGAGAAAACCTTCAGTCGCTCTCCGAAGCACACTCCACAAACGAGAAGCCACCATGGGGAAGAAGCTGTTTAAGTGCCACGGGGGGTTTGGACTGCAGCCTCCTGTCAGAGGGGAGACATTTGAAAAGGGAGTGTCCAGGGTGAGAAGGGTCAGTCATGATCCTTCCAGTCCACTTCCTGATCCTGGAGGCGTACAGGACCTGAAGCGGCGGAAGGTCACAGCCAATCACCTTCTCTGCTGACCGGATGATGCGCTGCAGTCTGGCTTTGTCCTTGGCAGTGGCACCAGCACACCAGACGGTGATCGATGCGGTGAGGATGGACTCAATGATGGCTGTGTAGAACTGGACCATCATTATCTGCGGCAGGTTGAACTTCTTCAGCTGCCACAGGAAGTACATCCTCTGCTGGGCCTTCCTGGTGATGGAGCTGATGTTCTGCTCTCACCTGAGGTCCTGGGTTATGGTGGTGCCCAGCAATCTGAATGACTCCAGAGTGCTGACAGGGTGAGGGGTGGGGGCTGGGCTCCTCCTGAAGTCCACTACCATCTCTACAGTCTTCGGAGTGTTCAGCTCTAGGTTGTTCTGTTCTGGCCCCGCAGTGGTGGAATGAACTCCCCACTGATGTCAGGACAGCAGAGTCGCTGCCCATCTTTCGCCGCAGGCTGAAAACCCACCTCTTCAGGAAACACTACCCTGACCCTTCCTCCTAGCCATGACTACTTGTCGTCACTTATGTGCCTGAGCTCTTGTTTACTGGCTCTTGGTTACACTTATTTGTCTTAGCTCTTGTCTTAGCTCTTGTTTATTGGGTTCACTTATTTGTCTTAGCTCTTGTTTTATTCAATTCTCTATTTGTCTCATTTGTTAAGATAAGTAGGTTGCTAACTTATTGCACTCTTACCTTAACACTAGTTATGCTCTTAGTTGCTTGTTTAGGAAGGAAATGCACTTATGATTTCTGGTGACTAGTAGTTTTCTTACCTACCTTTGTTGAATGCACTTATTGTAAGTCGCTTTGGATAAAAGCGTCTGATAAATGACTGTAATGTAATATAATGTAATGTTAAGGCTGCACCAGGAAGCCAGCCGATCAGCCTCCCCGTGTTAGGCAGACTCATCCCCATCAGAAATGAATCCAATGAGGGTTGTATCGTCTGCAAACTTCAGGAGCTTGACGGACTGGTGACTGGGCAGCCTGTATGACCATGTCCATCTATATAAGCACACAGTCCCCACCTTCACCAAGACCCTGAAGGATGCCGTCCTCCACCCAGGCACAGCAGAGCAGCCTCCACCCCCCTCAGACCTCCAAGATGCCACCCTGGATCAACACCCTGGACCCCCCAGCCTCAACCACAGCACCACCACCCCCAGTACCGCCAGCCTCAATTGTTGTCTTTGTTACTATAATCTATATTATTTTATTTCATTTATTATTATTATTTGTTACTATTATCATTTATTACTATTATCAAATGTATTTGTTTATTATTGTTATATTTGTATGTGTGCCTGTGTATATATACATATATATGTATGTATGTATGTGTGTGTTTTTGGGTGTTCATTGCTGTTCTTACTTGTGTTGCTGTGCTGCCCTGTTACTTGTGGCATGTACTTTCATGTTGTTGTAAATGTTGTTCTTTGTCTGTTTATATGTGTTTGATTTGGCAATATAAGCTTTTCACGCAATAAAGCTTATTCAAACTGGGTTGCGAGTTTGGGCAAGCAGCGTATACACAATGCATTAAAGTTTATTATGGTGGGACATCCAGATCTGATGAGGCATCACAGCAAACAGCAGCTCAGTTAGCATCGTCCTAGGAGGAGGACCAACCAGACACCAACTCTGACCAGAGGAGAACGCAACGCCCACTCAGTCAGAGAGAGAGACAGAGAGACAGACAGATAGAGAGAGAGAGACAGAGAGAGACAGACAGACAGACAAATAGAGAGAGACAGACAGAGAGAAAGAGAGAGACAGAGAGACACTGACCCTAAACAGTAGATTCACCACACTCTTAATAATTTAGGGTGTCTTACTTCAATTACATTTTAAATTGTCTTTCATTTTTAAAAACAGGATTTAAATGACTATGAAACATGAAGCAGCTCAGCAGATGAAACCAGAGTTAGTTGAACCTTCTCCAGTTTTCACCTTTAAAATGTCTTCAAATGAAGGAAGGGAACCATGAATCAGATCCACAGCATTCAAACAGATCTACCAGAGAAAGACTCAGGAAGAAGAAGGTTAGTGTTTTGGATCTGACCTCAATCCAACTGAGATGCTGTCAGGACCTGAAACCCTCAAACCTCACTGAGGAGGTCCAGTTCTGTCAGGAGGGGTAAGAGGAAATCCTCCAGGAAGCCTGATCAGAGATCAGTGGCTTTAGGAGATGTTACCAAGCATGACTTTACATCGCCAGCAGCGGCTTTTAACAGTTCGAGTGTTTGAGGGTGGATTTTTCCTTTTAGTAGAAACATTCATTTACCATGCCCGCTTATTCCTATGCTGGGCCTCGAGGGGCTGGAGCCTTTCCCAGCATGCACTGGGTGGAAGGCAGGGATACAGCTCAAATATAGACAGACTAACACTCTCATTCATTGGGGTAATTTAGCATCTCCAGTCCACCTGACCTGCATGTGTTCAGACTGGGAAGAAATAGGAAGGGACTTAAACCCAGGACCTTCCAGCTGTAAGGAGGCGGAGCTAACCACTGAGCTCCGTAGACATATGGATGAAAAACAGAGTGTGTACAACACAGCAGCAGAAAAACTGAGACGAAGACACACACACACACACACACACACACACACACACACACACACACACACACACACACAACAAACACTAAACTAACACACCAGGCCAGAGGTTGACTTCCTGCTATATTCTACTTCCTGTCAGAGTTCATTAGACAGGAAGTGACTCTAGGGAGACAGGAAGTAACACCGACAGCTGTAGGCAAAGGAGTGAGTGTGTGTGTGTGTGTGTGTGTGTGTGTGTGTGTGTGTGTGTGTGTGTGTGTGTGTAACTATGAGTGCATGTGTGAGGCGATTTGACAGACAGCTGTAGGCAAACAGCTTAGTGAATTATGCAATTATGGGTGAATGTGTGTGTGTGTGTGTGTGTGTGTGTGTGTGTGTGTGTGTGTGTGTGTGTTGTTCATGCTAATGAAAGGAGAAAACACACACACACACACACACACACACAGAGCCAGGGGAGGCTAGTCTTCATCTTCATCTTCATCTTCATCATAATGTCTTTAACAACTGTCAATCATTCCCTGCTCTGGGAACTATTTTAGATTGTCTTTAGCAGGATTCATCCGGTGGTAACTAACTAGTATTCATCCGGTGGTAACTAACCACTATTATCTGGTGGTAACTAACCAGTATTTAACTGGTGGTAACTAACCACTATTATCCGGTGGTAACTAAGCAGTATTTATCTGGTGGTAACTAACCAGTATTTATCCGGTAGTAACTAACCACTATAATCTGGTGGTAACTAACCAGTATTTATCCGGTGGTAACTAAACTATTATTTATCCGGTGGTAACTAACCAGTATTTATCCGGTGGTAACTAAACTAGTATTTATCCGGTAGTAAATAACCACTATTATCTGGTGATAACTAACCAGTATTTATCCGGTGGTAACTAACCAGTATTTATCTGGTGGTAACCAACCAACATTTATCCAGTAGTAACTAACCACTATTATCTGGTGGTAACTAAACTAGTATTTATCTGGTAGTAACTAACCACTATTATCTGGTGGTAACTAAACTAGTATTTATCCGGTAGTAACTAACCAGTATTTATCTGGTGGTAACTAACCAGTATTTATCCGGTGGTAACTAAACTAGTATTTATCCGGTAGTAACTAACCACTATTATCTGGTGGTAACTAACCAGTATTTATCCGGTGGTAACTAACCAACATTTATCTGGTAGTAACTAACCACTATTATCTGGTGGTAACTAAACTAGTATATATCCAGTAGTAACTAAACTAGTATTTATCCGGTAGTAACTAACCACTATTATCTGGTGGTAACTAAACTAGTATTTATCCGGTGGTAACTAACCAGTATTTATCCGGTAGTAACTAAACTAGTATTTATCCGGTGGTAACTAACCAGTATTCATCCAGTGGTAACTAACCAGTATTTATCCGGTAGTAACTAAACTAGTATTTATCCGGTGGTAACTAACCAGTATTTATCCGGGAGTAACTAAACTAGTATTTATCTCGTAATAACTAACCAGTATTTATCCAGTAGTAACTAAACTAGTATTTATCTCATAGTAACTAAACTAGTATTTATCTCGTAGTAACTAACCAGTATTTATCCGGTAGTAACTAACTACCGTGCATTGGTATCAAACCATGAGACTTTATTTCTGTCTTTATTTCTTCTATGTTGTTATTTTCTATTTTCTTTAGTGTTGTCAGCACTGAGGCACCAGTACTTTAATGTCTCTATAGTTTATGTCATAAAACCATCCATAACCCATAATGGAGGCATGATGGCTACAAGACAATAGAAACATTGACCCTCATATGAAGTTGATTTTCTCCTTATGAACAGTTTGAAGAAATGCTAAGAATCAATGAAGTAGAGCAACAGATGGTGATGTTTGGTTCAACAGCAACCAGACTGGATGGAAATGTGTCTTTTAGATGAAACACATTGAAATGCACCAGCGTCATGGACACAAATGACTTGAACCACTTTCAGTTGACATGTTAATTTAAGTGTCTTTTTTGAGGACTACAGCCACAACATGAACTATCTGGTTATTACACAGGAAGTAGACTGGATCTCTAAATCAGTTGACAACTAGATCTCCGTTTAACACTCTCTCTCTCACACACACACACACACACACACACACACACACACACACACAGTGTTTCCAGCAGGGTGCTATGTTCCGCCTCAGAGAGAGAGAGACAGCTGATTGGTCAGCGAAACGGCTCTCAGCTGTGACAGACAGGAGCTAATCTAGTAGGAGGAGTTTTAGAGGTGTCAATCACCTTACTGCGTTACGCAACATAACACACACACACACACACACACACACACACACACACACACAGACTGTTTCCTTCAGAACTGTTAAATGTTGAGTGATGAAACGAATCCCAGAATGCTCAGCAGGGCAGTGAGAGCACACTGACTGACCTTTGACCCCAACCAAAGAAAATACAAGTAGAGTGTGTATGTGTGTGTGTGTGTGTGTGTGTGTGTGTGTGTGTGTGTGTGTGTGTGTGTGTGTGTGTATGTGTGTGTGTGATTGCCAGTTGTTCTAATCAGGTTAATTGGTGTCTGAGGTGGCGTTGCTCACACCATGGGGGGCGCTACAGAGAGACCAGTACCTATCTTTAAACCTAACAGACTCACTTTCATGTAGATGAGGAGGAGGGAGGATAAAGGGAGGGAGGAGGAGGAAGAGGAGGGGGAGGAGGAGGAGTGAAACAGGTTTGGGATCCAGCCCAGTCTGGCATTCATCCATATGAAGAATTGAAGAATTAGTGAATTGATTTCTATGAAGGTTATGTCTATAATGCATCATAAGCACATTCGTAACACATTATAATACATTTATAAGGCTTCATAAAACGCGTTATAAATGTTTATAATCATGCATGACACCTTATAACAAGGTTTATAAAGTATTATAAGTGGTGGACATAATGTATTCTAAGTTCAGCATTCATAACACTTTATAACGCCACGCCAAGTGACAACAGTTATAAAGACACAGAGAACTGCTCTAACGTATCAAGTGTTATAAACATCAATAATACGCTATAGCATGACTTTAAGTCTTTAAGTCAAGTGACAGCAATGTATAAGGTTATCAGCAATTGTATGATCCTATAACACCATTATGAGGCCTTATGAGCAGTAAAGTGTAAGACACAATGATCATCAAAGCCATGTCAAGTCTTTATTGTCCAATTAAAACCATCACACCAAACACCGAGGCCAGTGGTTCACTGGGTAGTACTGTTACCGTAGCAACTCCATTCAGCGTATTTAAGGTGTTAACCATCATAACAACCAAGTATTCATGAGTTATAAAGTCAGTCAGCTGCATTTGGTTTCATTATATTTCAGACACAGCCAATGAACACAGTAGAAATCACATTCAACTTTAATCATGATGAATAAGATTCATTGTACTCATAATTCAGCCATTGAACACAGTAGAACATCTAAACTACATCTACAACATGTCCGCCAATCAGCTGCATGCTCTTCCATTATATTCATAATTCAACTATTGAGTCACTGCACAAACTCTGTTGAGCTTTTTGAATGTCATATATCACATTGAAAGTTCATGTCAGTCAAGACCTTCAACACGACCATGACCATCAGCTCTTGAAAACCTTTAACAACGTTTTTCAGGCTCGATGCTTGAAACCTGCAAACATTATATTTTTGAACTAATAAAGCTAAACTCATTTCTATTGGTTTATCATCTGTGTTGTTATCTTGTCTACAATCAAGCATGAACTGGCATTAACAAAACTTAAGCTGGAAGCAGAAAACAAAGGAGGGCCACTCAGAGAAGAAACTATAGCAATACTGAAATCAGAACAGAACTGGCCAAAAAAGATGAATTCATGCGGGAACTACTAAAGACAGATGGATCCTCCATCAAGTTCAGGTGATCAGTTATACACCAGGGGCCAAATGTATAAACCGTGCGTACACACGAAAAGTGTACGTATGTCACTTTCCACGCAGGAATCCAAATGTATCAAAATCCACGGGCGGCGAGAACGTGCTTACCGGTACACATTCTGAACACCATGCGTACCATACGCATTTTTTGACTTTGTACCCAAAAAAGGATCAGAAAAGTGTGAAATTGGATGACATTTTATTTGGAGCTTTTTTCTTTCACTACATTGTGTTAGGATGTAATCTATAGTTTAAAAAAAACATCCACTATGATGCGTGAGTGGTTAATAACATTTTGACAAGCCTTCATTTCGTTCTATCTTGAGTAAATATGTTTGTCACTATGCTTTGATAATGATCTTTAT
The DNA here is from genome assembly GCA_034670385.1 of Hoplostethus mediterraneus. Lineage (NCBI taxonomy): Eukaryota > Metazoa > Chordata > Actinopteri > Trachichthyiformes > Trachichthyidae > Hoplostethus > Hoplostethus mediterraneus. Next base: position 30,778 of record JAXDDW010000311.1, on the reverse strand, counting down.
ATAAATAAACAAATAAATACATGATCTGTATATAAATAAAGATGATTATTTTGTAGCATATTATTGGGGATACACCTTCAGGTGTGACCAGTTAACAGGTCGTTAAAACGTCACTATATAAAGACTAGCTGTGCGTAATGGCTGTTCCAAATGATACGATGGCTGCCTTGGCGTTGCTGGAAGATATTGCTATTGCACAAGAACGAGTCTTCAGAGACCGTACTGATTTTCTGGTCCATGATGATGACTGACTAATGCGCCAGTGGATTTCCAAGAGCTGTTCTCTTCTAATTGTGTGCTGAACTGGACCCTGTGTTGGGCACGCTCGGAGAACCCTGTCATCCCCGTCCATCTACAGGTATTGACAACAATCGGGTTTTTAGCGACGGGGATGTTTCAGCTGAAGCTTGCTGACAGATCAGGGATATCATGCCCATGGCGTGGGGTGGCATCATTTCTTTGAGTAATAAATACATCAGGTTCCCACACAGCAGCTGAACAGGCCAACATCAAAATGCAATTTGCAGCGATGTCCGGTTTCCCAAATGTAATATATGTATATAATATTGTTTTGTATAATGAGCCACAACAGACGCTGTAATGTGGTGCACAGCCGTGCGCTCTGTGGTAGAGCGTTGCATTGGGCTTTTAAAAGGGAGATGGTTTCGGTTACTTTCTGCCATTCAACTTGTTTCATTTGGTTGGTAATACCAGAGTTTAGGCTTCTAAATAATCCGCGTTTTCTTCTGTCATTTTAATCAACCATTATTTCAAGTTCACAGTCGTAAAATTGCGCTTCTTTTCTTCTAATTCTTCTTAAATGCTTCCGCCATTTGTCCTCAAAACTAAACTAAATGCCCTTTATATGCAAACCAGGCAGTTGGGGGTGTTGGAAGCCATTTATAGTAAATTGTGGGCGTGGTCAGAAGGCTCGTGCACGTGCACGCAATTTAAGGATGATTGAGATGTATGAAGAAAAAACACGTGGGAACAGACGTATGTGGTTTTATACATCTGAGCGTTTGCATGTTTCCTGTTTTGTGCGTACACAGATTTCTACACCTAAATCTACACAGAGTTTTATACATTTGGCCCCAGGTTGTGTTGCTCATGGGTCATTCCATGTAATTTCATTTTGACACCCACTATCTCCGATTGTTCTAAAATGTTTCGGCTAGTTAGAAACAGATAAGCGTTCATGGAACATTATTTTGTAAAAATATTGTTTGATCTGTGAGAAATCAAGCTAATCAAGCTAACTGAGGCACCCAATCCAATCCCAACCCCACCCAATCCCATCACAACAAACAAACAACAAAGTTTATAACATCAGTTCTCTGTTTGATCAGTAACATAGCTATGGCTTGGAGTTTCTTCACACTATCTAATGTATTCTGTGTTGAGTGAGTGTTGAGTGGTGTTGATTATTACATGGAGTGACCCTCATCAGAGTTGGGGGGTTGGTGTCTTTTGTGAGTCAATGAAGTCTCAAATGGTGAATGCATGAATCACCTCTTCTTATCTTCTCCCAGTTTCCTGAACACCATTTAGGTCTCATGTTTCATAATGTTCCCTCAACACCAACAATCCTCAACATAACTTAGAATGTCAAAGACCAGTTCATGTTGGAGTAAGGAGGAACATAAAACTGAAGGAACATAGGATTTCAAATGTGGGAACATGGTGCTGAAAACATGGCTGAGGGAATGCAGGGATGACCCCATGACCCCAACAGGGCTTCATTACAGGATCAACAGGCCTTCAGATTCTCATACAGAAGTAAATGTAGGGGGAAGTATAGATTTCATAGTTTTAAAAGTGAAAAAATATAAGTGTGTGTGTGTGTGTGTGTGTGTGTGTGTGTGTGTGTGTGTGTGTGTGTTTGACAATGAGATCAATCACACATCGATCACATGTCTCCTCTCTGTCACTGTAATCACTCAGAGACATAATGGATAATAAACCTTTCATCATCAGAAAGACAGGCAGACAGACAACTGTGTGTTTATCAGCTAATGCTGGGAACCTCTTGCATCATGGGAGGATCATGGGGAGGTTGGACTTAGAGGAAATGCTGTACACACACACAAACTAAATATTCACTCGGAGGGAAACCAGAGCTGCTGGACAACAAAACAAGAGAACCAAGGAAACAGAAAGTAAGTTTATAACAGAGAGAGCGAGAGAGAGCGAGAGAGAGAGAGAGAGAGAGAGAGAGAGAGAGAGAGAGAGAGAGAGAGAGAGAGACAGGGAGGAGAGAGAGAAAGAGAGAACGAGAGAGTATAAGTCAGAAGTTGTTTGGCCAACCGGAGAACGAAGACGAGGAGGAAGATGAGGCTGTGGGTTCTGGTTCTCTTGCTGGTTTCTGTGGAGCCATCAGGTCAGTAACTGTTCTGTTCTACTGTGACCTCTGACCCTGACTGTGACCCTTCACCACCTTGCTATTGGTCAATGTTTAATAGTGAACACCAAATGAAAGAAAAAAACCGCACTCTCCAGCTTCGTCTCATGAACTGTTTTCAATGGCACATGTCCTTAACACAAACGCGTTTCGGCTACGCCGTCATCAGTGTGTCTGGTGTAAAACAGAAAACAATGGCTTTTAAAACAGAAACAGGAGGGTAACAGCAGGTGTGTAAAATCTGGCTGATTACCCAATCAACTAGTCGTATGCAGCCCAGGATGCATACGATAGGCTACATCAAATGACGAGAAAATCTTGGAAAGAGAAAAAGTTAAAAAATAGACAAGGTGTCAACAGACCCTCATAAGTGGACACAAACATCCACTAGCAACATGCAATACAACCAAGCACACAACACCTCCCCCAAAAAATATACAAAGACAATCCCAAGAGTCGAAGATGGTGACAACAGTGCCACCGCCCTGTCGACCCATGCCAGAGCAACCCGATCAACAGCCCACATCTTCACAGAAACACAATAAGCACATTCCATTGCTGAGACCCAATTGTACATTCCATTATCAATTATCAAGACCCAGTTGTGCACAGAGTTTGTATGAACAAACTATAAAAAACAATTTAAGACAAGTTCTTCATTAAGGCCATTGGGGTGTACAGTTTGGAGTGAATGTATCCAAAAAGCTTCCCGTTGTAAGAGGTAGCGCTCCCTGTCCCCACCCCGTTTTAGATGACCTACTGTCTCAATGCCTTGAAATTTCAAGGTACAGATATCGTGTCCAACTTCATTAAAATGTCTAGCAACAGATGATTTGATGTCATGAGTACGTATATTACTTTTATGTTCATTGATTCTTATTCTCAGTTCCCTTGTTGTTTTGCCAACATAACAGAAGCCGCATGGGCATTTCAAAAGATAGACTACAAATGACGTTCTACAGGTAATTCTCCCTTTCACGGAGTAAGTCTTTCCAGTACGTGGATGTAAGAAGGAGCTGCCTTTGATCATGGCGTTACAATTAACGCAGCCTCTGCACGGGAAGTTGCCTGGGTCAAGAGCTGTAAGCCAATTGGTAGGAGGAGTGTAGGAGACCGCTCTAACCAAAGTATCTCTTATGTTGTTAGATCTTTTGTGTGCAAAAAGCGGGAGGTTTTGAAAATTCTGACCAACCTGAGTGTCAGTGGACAGGACATGCCAGTGTTTTTTTACTATGGTCTTAATGTCATTGGAAAAAGGAGAAAAGGTGGTAGATAAGACAGTTCTGTTTTCCGAGGTGGATTCCCTTTTCTCAAAAAGTGATTCACGGTCTGTGCCGCGTACTCTGTCCAGGCAGGAGTTAAGATTTTCAGTGTCATAACCCTTTGAAAGAAACCGATCATAAATAATTTTAGCCTGACTTTCAAATTCTCCGTCCGTGCTGCAAATCCTCCGCATGCGTAAGAACTGGCTGTATGGAAGGCTTTTTTTCATAGAGGGAGGATGGTAGCTTTTTGAATGTAGGAAATTATTCCTGTCTGTAGTTTTACGAAACACAGACGTCTGTAGAACCTGTCCAGTAGATCTATATATTCTGACATCGAGGAAGGATATGGAGGACATATCGAATTCTAACGAGAATTTTATGGAGTCCAGCCAGAGTTTAGGAATTCCTGAAACTGATTGAGTTGTTCCACTGTACCACTAAAAATAAAAAACACGTCATCAATGTAACGAAACCAGCACTTTACATATTTTTGAAATACATTGTGAGAGTAGACAAAATCAGTTTCAAACTTGCGCATAAATAAATTAGCGTAGTTCGGGGCAAAAGGAGAGCCCATTGCAGTACCCTTAATTTGGTGATAAAAGGTATCTTCAAATTTAAAGTAATTCATAGTAAGCACTGTGTGTGCCAGGTCCCACAGGAATTTGGTAGGGGGGTTGTCACTCTCTCTGGATTTCAAATAGTGATTCAAAGCACATAAGCCCAAGTCGTGCAGGATATTAGTGTACAGACTTGTTACATCCATCGTGCATAGAATATCCTTATCAGATAAGTTTTTTCAAGAAGTCAGTCGTGTCCTTCAGATATGAGGGCAATGTGCATACCAGTGGCTTTATGTACCAATCTACATACTGAGAGATGGATTCAGTGAGGGATTGGCAACCGGACACAATTGGGCGCCCTGGGACAGTGTCTACATAATCCTTATGGATTTTCGGTAGCGTGTAAAACAACAGGTCTAACTGGGTGGGTTTGAAGTAGGAAGTTCAGTTCATCTTGAGTAATATGATTTTCTGATTTGGCATAGTTCAGTGTCCTTTTTATCATATTGGAAAAGCGACCAGTTGGATCACACATGAGGGGGGAGTAGAATTCATGATCTCCGAGTTGTCTAAGAATTTCCTGGCGGTATGACTCCTTATTCTGTATCACAACTGCGCCGCCCTTGTCAGCGGGCTTGATCACTATAGAGTCGTCATCACTGAGAGCCTGCAAGGCTTCGCGTTCTCTGGTGGGGAGGTTCGAAAAAAATTGTCTGTCTCTTGGAGTTGTAAACAGGTTGGATACGTCTTGGTCAACCAACCGGCAAAAGGTCTGAACGGAAGGGTTCGACACAGGGGGCATGAATATACTTTTCGGCCTGAAATATTTTTTCTCAGTAGGCCTATATTCTCTTGTTTGTACAACAGTTCTAGACTGGGATAGTGTAGCGGGGCTCGTCGTAAAGAACGCCTTCAACTTAATTGACCTGAAGAATTTAAAAAGTTCAATCTTAGTTGTAAAAGGATCGGTGTTTCTAGACGGCACGAATGAGAGACCTTTTGCAAGAACCTCAGTCTCAGCTGAGCTGAGAGTTCTATTAGACAGGTTTACCACATTGGATACCTCGGTGTCCGCCCACTGCGTCCTGCGTAGTCTGTGTTTCTTGCCGCCCCTCCGCGTCGGTCTCCTCTTAGGTTTTGTGGCCGAGGTGGTCGTCTCCCCCCGTGTGGCTGTACCTGGTGGGGCCCTTTCATTCCCCGATTCATCAGTTGAGAGGCCACTGGAGAGGGAGTCGGTTGTTTGGCGAGTGCGCATTTTACGCGCAGGATTGGAGAGCCATCTGTAGACCTGGTTGTTTTTGTAGTCCAGGGTATCTCGGCGATATTTCCGTAGTTTAATCTCCGAAAGTTCCTTTTTGTATTCTTCTAAGAGGGCAGTGCAACGATCATCAATGTCTTTTAGTTGTTGGGTGTCAAACTTACTTTTCATTTCATTCTGGAGCTCGGTGGTTTCCGCCCGGACCTTGGAGAGCTCGTCGTTGACGTGTTCAATGACCAAGAGCATAAGGTCTAAGGAACACTTGTTTAGGATGTCGCACCACTTTTTGCAAAACGTCTCATTTTGTCGGCCTATAGTAGGCTCCTTATTAATTCGAAGGCCCCTTGGAATTCGTTTGTTCCGCCAATATTGCGACAGGGTAGAGCCATGCAGAACATTGCGCATTTCCTTTTTCCTCAGGTATTCCAATCGTTGGGAGAATGACCCGAGGGAATCAGTGGAGAGGGTAGAATCTGGTGGAAACAGGATCTTCTCGGAGTCTGCGTCGGAATAAGCCAGAGTAGAGGCCCTTGCCTCTGTAAGTTTGTCTATGTCTCCATAGGACATGAACAGAACTGTCTTATCTACCACCTTTTCTCCTTTTTCCGGTGACATTAAGACCATAGTAAAAAAACACTGGCATGTCCTGTCCACTGACACTCAGGTTGGTCAGAATTTTCAAAACCTCCCGCTTTTTGCACACAAAAGATCTAACAACATAAGAGATACTTTGGTTAGAGCGGTCTCCTACACTCCTCCTACCAATTGGCTTACAGCTCTTGACCCAGGCAACTTCCCGTGCAGAGGCTGCGTTAATTGTAACGCCATGATCAAAGGCAGCTCCTTCTTACATCCACGTACTGGAAAGACTTACTCCGTGAAAGGGAGAATTACCTGTAGAACGTCATTTGTAGTCTATCTTTTGAAATGCCCATGCGGCTTCTGTTATGTTGGCAAAACAACAAGGGAACTGAGAATCAATCAATGAACCAACTTTTATGAATCAATGAACATAAAAGTAATATACGTACTCATGACATCAAATCATCTGTTGCTAGACATTTTAATGAAGTTGGACACGATATCTGTACCTTGAAATTTCAAGGCATTGAGACAGTAGGTCATCTAAAACGGGGTGGGGACAGGGAGCGCTACCTCTTACAACGGGAAGCTTTTTGGATACATTCACTCCAAACTGTACACCCCAATGGCCTTAATGAAGAACTTGTCTTAAATTGTTTTTTATAGTTTGTTCATACAAACTCTGTGCACAACTGGGTCTTGATAATTGATAATGGAATGTACAATTGGGTCTCAGCAATGGGATGTGCTTATTGTGTTTCTGTGAAGATGTGGGCTGTTGATCGGGTTGCTCTGGCATGGGTCGACAGGGCGGTGGCACTGTTGTCACCATCTTCGACTCTTGGGATTGTCTTTGTATATTTTTTGGGGAGGTGTTGTGTGCTTGGTTGTATTGCATGTTGCTAGTGGATGTTTGTGTCCACTTATGAGGGTCTGTTGACACCTTGTCTATTTTTTAACTTTTTCTCTTTCCAAGATTTTCTTGTCATTTGATGTAGCCTATCGTATGCATCCTGGGCTGCATACGACTAGTTGATTGGGTAATCAGCCAGATTTTACACACCTGTTGTTACCCTCCTGTTTCTGTTTTAAAAGCCATTGTTTTCTGTTTTACACCAGACACACTGATGACGGCGTAGCCGAAATGCGTTTGTGTTAAGGACATGTGCCATTGAAAACAGTTCATGAGATGAAGCTGGAGAGTGCGGTTTTTTTCTTTCATTAGAATCACAGTTATAGACTCGCACCCGAAGACCTGTTCTTTCTCTTGAGAGTTGAGCGCGCCTTGTTCTGCTTAATAGTGAACACCAGACACCAGTCTAATACTGGTATACAGACAAATATTCTATTTGATTCTATTCTAAACACTTAGACGGAGCTTTGGGCTAAACTTAAAGCTGGTGGTGAAGAAGACAAAGCTTTGGGCTAAACTTAAAGCTGCTGGGTGAAGAAGACGAAGCTTTGGGCTAAACTTAAAGCTGGTGGTGAAGAAGACGAAGCTTTGGGCTAAACTTAAAACTGCTGGGTTAAGAAACCGAAGCTTTGGGCTAAACTTAAAGCTGCTGGGTGAAGAAGACGAAGCTTTGGTTAACCTTAAAGCTGCTGGGTGAAGAAGACGAAGCTTTGGTCTAAACTTAAAGCTACGGGTGAAGAAGACGAAGCTTTGGGCTAAATTTAAAGCTGCTGGTGAAGAAGACGAAGCTTTGGGCTAAACTTAAAGCTGCTGGGTTAAGAAGACGAAGCTTTGAGCCAAACTTAAAGCTGCTGGGTGAAGAAGACTGGGTAATGAAGTTCTCCACATTCAAAGTTATCTCTTGCTTCCCTTGGGGCCGACAACATGCAAAGTTACCTTGTGCAGCTTTCATAACATGTTGCATTAATAGCCAATTAAATTAAATCAAATTAAATTAAAAGAGCCGACCTGCTCACACCTCGTCTTTATTTAACTGACTGAAACAGGTTCTAGATTTGACCGTGGCCTCAGGCTGAAGCTGCAGAGGAGATGTGTTTGTTAGTTTGTTTAGTGTGTGTGTGTGTGTGTGTGTGTGTGTGTGTGTGTGTGTGTGTGTGTGTGTGTGTGTGTGTGTGTGTGTGTGTGTGTGTGTGTGTGTGTGTGTGTGTGTGTGTGTGTGTGTGTGTGTGTGTGTTTATCAGCTAATGTTGAAACAGGGAACCTCTTGCATCATGGGAGGATCATGGGGAGGTTGGACTTAGAGGAAATGCTGTACACACACACAAACTAAATATTCACTCGGAGGGAAACCAGAGCTGCTGGACAACAAAACAAGAGAACCAAGGAAACAGAAAGTAAGTTTATAACAGAGAGAGAGAGAGAGAGAGAGAGAGAGAGAGAGAGAGAGAGAGAGAGAGAGAGAACGAGAACGAGAGAGTATAAGTCGGAAGTTGTTTGACCAACCGGAGAACGAAGACGAGGAGGAAGATGAGGCTGTGGGTTCTGGTTCTCTTGCTGGTTTCTGTGGAGCCGTCAGGTCAGTGACTGTTCTGTTCTACTGTGACCTCTGACCCTGACTGTGACCCTTCACCACCTTGCTATTGGTCAATGTTTAATAGTGAACACTAGACACCAGTCTAATACTGGTATACAGACAAATATTCTATTCTATTCTATTCTAAACACCTAGACGGAGCTTTGGGCTAAACTTAAAGCTGGTGGTGAAGAAGACAAAGCTTTGGGCTAAACTTAAAGCTGCTGGGTGAATAAGACGAAGCTTTGGGCTAAACTTAACACTTAGGAGTGTTGGGCTAATTGAATACTTTTGATTTTGCCTTTATATACCATGTTAAAAAAGGTTTACCATGCCAACATCACCTATGTGACCTGACATTTATTTTTTCACTTTGACATACAGTATCAACATATTGGACCCAAAAACATACAAAACCAAAACACATAAAATCAGATTTGCAAAATGTTTATTTTACTATAAAAAACACAAACATGCTCAATGAAGCATTTTAGAGGTTGCAAATGTGAACATATAAAGGTAAAATTTAAATGAAATCAAGCTACATACTATTTACAAACTATTTACAACAAAGGGTTAGGGTTAGTTGAAAGAACAAGTTGATGGCTTGTTCTATATTCAGAGTTCGCTTCATTTTCCCTCCACAAAAACTACAAAACCCAGTGTGGCAACCCGATCTGCTCTGCCTGCACGATCCCATCCATGATCCAAATGTTATTTAGATTAAGAAATCAGGGGCCAAATGTATAAACCGTGCGTACACACGAAAAGTGTACGTATGTCACTTTCCACGCAGGAATCCAAATGTATCAAAATCCACGGGCGGCGAGAACGTGCTTACCGGTACACATTCTGAACACCATGCGTACCATACGCATTTTTTGACTTTGTACCCAAAAAAGGATCAGAAAAGTGTGAATTTGGATGACATTTTATTTGGAGCTTTTTTCTTTCACTACATTGTGTTAGGATGTAATCTATAGTTTAAAAAAAACATCCACTATGATGCGTGAGTGGTTAATAACATTTTTTTGACAAGCCTTCATTTCGTTCTATCTTGAGTAAATATGTTTGTCACTATGCTTTATGATAATGATCTTTATATAAATAAACAAATAAATACATGATCTGTATATAAATAAAGATGATTATTTTGTAGCATATTATTGGGGATACACCTTCAGGTGTGACCAGTTAACAGGTCGTAAAAACGTCACTATATAAAGACTGTAGCTGTGTAATGGCTGTTCCAAATGATACGATGGCTGCCTTGGCGTTGCTGGAAGATATTGCTATTGCACAAGAACGGAGAACGAGTCTTCAGAGACCGTATTGGTTTTCTGGTCCATGATGATGACTGACTAATGCGCCAGTGGATTTCCAAGAGCTGTTCTCTTCTAATTGTGTGCTGAACTGGACCCTGTGTTGGGCACTCTCGGAGACCCCTGCCATCCCCGTCCATCTACAGGTATTGACAACAATCGGGTTTTTAGCGACGGGGACGTTTCATCTGAAGCTTGCTGACAGATCAGGGATATCATGCCCATGGCGTGGGGTGGCATCATTTCTTTGAGTAATAAATACATCAGGTTCCCTACACAGCAGCTGAACAGGCCAACATCAAAATGCAATTTGCAGCGATGTCCGGTTTCCCAAATGTAATATATGTATATAATATTGTTTTGTATAATGAGCCACAACAGACGCTGTAATGTGGTGCACAGCCGTGCGCTCTGTGGTAGAGCGTTGCATTGGGCTTTTAAAAGGGAGATGGTTTCGGTTACTTTCTGCCATTCAACTCAGATTTTTTGGATCTGGACTTTTTAATATATATTTTTTTCTTTTATTACTATTATTTTTAATACTATACAATGTAGTTATGATCATTTTATAGTATGAGTTAAATGTGTTCTTCGAATTTGTAATTGATCATACCACAAAAAGTCACCCCCCCCTCCCTTTCTCTATGGTATTGGTTTCTTCCAAAGCAAAGTCAGTTCGTTCGTCGGTGATTGGAGTTGCTCAGACAGAGCGGTTGCTGTCGAAGCGGTTAGTAGAGCAAATGTCCCTTTACAGACGTGTGAAAATGAAACGCAATTCATTTGAGAAATAAAGACATTTAGTGTTTAGAGTTTTTGCTGTTGTTAACTACTAGTAATGGTAGGCTAGCGGTCAGCTACCAGAGCCATGACTCTATCAGCTACTAGTAAATTAGGCTAGCTTCTAGCTAGCTAGCTAACGTTAGCGCCTAGCGACCATTGCTAACGATTCCTCAAGTTGATTCTGGTGTGTGAATCTTGTGGTAGTGAGCTGATAGTTAGCTAGCTACCACCACTATACTGAATTATTTTCATATCTCTCTAACCAGGTGAGCAATGCAACGAAAAATATCTAGTTTCTTGAAAAAAAAGCCAGAAGCCCCCAACCCTGTATTAACAAATATTAACAATAAATTATATTAAATTATATTTCAAGGATTTCAAGAGTTTTATTGGTCACATACACAATTACTTTGTACAATGCATAGTGAAATGTATTTTTCTGCCTGCAACCTTAAGAAAAGCAGTATGTATACAAATAAGTATAATATTAAATAAATAAAGATGAGATATATATGGGCATGTATAAGGATAATACATATACAGACAGACAGGGAATGTGCATTGAAATGTGCATGGATAGTGCAATTGTCTCTTCAGTCCAGATATTCAGTGTAGTGTAGTCTTCCAGTATGGTCCGGAGTTTAGCAGACGGATGGCCTGAGGGAAGAAACTCTCTTCATCCTTTCAATCATTATATCCAATCATTTGTAATTTTATTATGTGGCATTATTAATTTTATTCTCTGAATGGATTAGCATTTAATCTGTGAATTTAAGCCTCTTAGATTATTATTATTATTATTATTATTAATTGTGCCCCCTCAGAATTTTGGCTTGCATGACGCCCCTGATTCAACTTGTTTCATTTGGTTGGTAATACCAGAGTTTAGGCTTCTAAATAATACGTGTTTTCTTCTGTCATTTTAACCAACCATTATTTCAAGTTCACAGTCGTAAAATTGCGCTTCTTTTCTTCTAATTCTTCTTAAATGCTTCCGCCGTTTGTCCTCAGAACTAAACTAAATGCCCTTTATATGCAAACCAGGCAGTTGGGGGTGTTGGAAGCCATTTATAGTAAATTGTGGGCGTGGTCAGAAGGCTCGTGCACGTGCACGCAATTTAAGGATGATTGAGATGTATGAAGAAAAAACACGTGGGAACAGACGTACGTGGTTTTATACATCTGAGCGTTTGCATGTTTCCTGTTTTGTGCTACACACGTTTCTACACCTAAATCTACACAGAGTTTTATACATTTGGCCCCAGGTGTTTTTTTGTTGGCTGACTGTTTTTATGACTTACTGCTGATTGGCTGTTGGTTGACTTCCTGGAAAATCTATTGCAATATTGGAAAACCAGAAGTCAGACACACACACACACACACACACACATTGTGGAAACGTAACACCACAAAAAATGTATGTATTAACATGCAGTAAATTCTGTGTGTGTGTGTGTGTGTGTGTGTGTGTGTGTGTGTGTGCAGCATGTGTGCGGTGCTTCAGCCACTTTAACCTGGTCTCAGGTCAGTGTGAAGAAGAGCTTGGTGAGGTGGAGGACGAAGACGACTGCTGTCAGAACCCTCAGTATGGATACCAGGCCGACAGGGGCTGCAGGTCATGCGGGTAGGTAGACCAGAACTAGAACATGGTTCTGTAGGACCACAGCAGAACCCTGATGGTTCTCTAATGGTTCCACAGAGAACATTGTGGTACTTGAAACATTTTAAGAACCATACTGGAACCATTCTTTATTCTGATTCACCAATATTTTTTGTGTGTGTGTGTGTGTGTGTGTGCGCAGTCCTCCGGTGTGGTCTCCCTGGTCGTCATGGTCACCGTGCACTGTTCTGTGTGGAGAGGGGGTGAGGCAGAGAAGCAGGAAGTGTTTCGGCCAACCAGAATGTCCGGATGCCCAGAACAACTTGCAGACCGAACCCTGCACTGCTAACTGCTGTGACGGTACACACACACACACACACACACACACACACACACACACACACACACACACACACACACACACACACACACACACACACACACACACGTTGTTCTGTGCTGTCAGTGTTAGATCCTCAATCCACTAGAGAGGATCTCCAGAGAAAGAGGCCACAGTTTGAAACCGGCTGGATTTTGAAAGTTTGTACAATATCAAACGTTGTTTCTGTTTAAGTAACAAAACAATATAAATGATTAAACCACGTGATTCAAATTCAGTTGTATAGTGGCTGTTCATTAATGTTCATAAACATTTATAAACATTAATAAACATTTATAAACGCTCAAACATAATAAACATTTATAAACACTCAAACACTAATAAACATTTATGAACATTTATAAACACTCAAACACTAATAAACATTTATAAACACTCAAACATAATAAACATTTATGAACATTTATAAACACTCAAACAAACATTTATGAACATTTATAAACACTCAAACACTTATAAACATTTATGAAAACACTCAAACACTAATAAACATTTAAACACATTTATAAACATTTATAAACACTCAAACACTAATAAACATTTCTAAACACTAATAAACATTTATAAATGTTTATTAGTGTTTGAGTGTTTATACATTTTTATTAGTGTTTATGAACATTTAATAAATAGCCTTTCTAGCTTCAAGCAAAGAAAAACAATATAAAAAGAGGCTGACAGTCCTGGTGTGTGTGTGTGTGTGTGTGTGTGTGTGTGTGTGTGTGTGTGTGTGTGTGTGTGTGTGTGTGTGTGTGTGTGTGTGTGCAGAGGGACAGTGGGGACCCTGGCTCCCCTGGTCTGTCTGCTCAGTGAGCTGTGGAGGTGAAGGAGTGAAGAGGAGAGAGAGAGTCTGTTCCCACATCCATCCTGAATGTCGCTCAACCTGCAGTGGCCCTGCAGCCCAGACAGAGACCTGTGGAGCAACAGCCTGTCCTGGTAACCTGTCTGTCTATCTGTCTGTCTGTCTGTCTGTCTGTCTGTCTGTCTGTCTGTCTGTCTGTCTGTCTGACTACCTGTCTGTCTGTCTGTCTGTCTCACTGACCAGCTGTTAACCCCTCTCTACAGCCTGTCTCACTGACTAGATGTTACCCCTCTCTCTAGAGCCTGTCTCACTTCCAACATGGTTTACCTGTCTGTATGTCTGTAGTCCATGGCCACTGGTCTGGCTGGTCACAGTGGGGGGCGTGTTCTGCTCCCTGTATCCCTGGGCAACCAGGTGATGGGGGCGTGGCCTACCCAACCAAGACCCGTCAACGTTCCTGTTCAAGTCCTGCCCCTTCCTCTGACACTGTGCCGCCTGGCAACAGTTGCCCTGGAGACAACAACCAGACCCAGAACTGTAGTGAGCTACCCAACTGTCCAGGTAGGAGGGAGGAGCTGATTGATTGGTTGATTGATTGGTTGACTGATTAATTATACATTACCACGCAATTAGCTGCCGAACCAAGCAAACCACAACTCCAATAAACTCCCCCTGGCTATGACACACACCAACATACGTATGGCTTAATGACTACAACAGAGTGATTGATTGATTGGTCGGTTGGTTGGCTGACTCTTTGATTGGTTGATTTATTTACAAAAATGAGTTCATATGTTTTTTTAAACTCAAACTGACATGAATACAAACGTTATTGCTGTTATCTTTCCAGTGGATGGAAGTTGGGGGGGGTGGCTTCCCCCTGGGCCTTGCTCTGTCTCCTGTGGGGAGGGGCTTCGGATATCAACCAGGAAATGTGATAGCCCCGCCCCCAAATATGGCGGCAAGCTCTGTGAGGGACCGAGTGATCAAACCACCGTCTGTCGTAGCACATGTCCTGGTAACACACACACACACACACACACACACACAACTTCCTTTTTCTACAGCCAGTTGGTCACTGAGCTGGATCAGGTCAGGATCTAGTCAGGATCTGACTTCCTGTCTCTGACAGAGTGGATTGAGGTTCTGTTCAGGGCCAAATAACACTTGAGTGTCTCCAATGTTCTAAATATCTAAATATCTTTTGACTGATTCATAATTTGCTTTATTCTGTTGTGTTGTTTCTCTCTCTCTCTCTCTCTCTCTCTCTCTCCCTGTGTGACTCTATGTCTCTCTACCAGTGGACGGCTCCTGGTCTGGTTGGTCCAGTTGGGGGGAGTGTTCTACTTCCTGTATCCCAGAAGGCCATGCTTCTCTCAGGACTCGTTACCGTTCCTGCTCTAACCCCGCCCCTTCCTCCAACCCACCTGGTAAAGGTTGCCCTGGTGACAACAAACAGACAGCATCCTGTGACCACCTGCCTCAATGCCTAGGTACACCTGTCTGTCTGACTGCCAGTCTCTCTCTCTATCAGTGGGCAGTATAAGTTAATTAAAGTCTCTCTCTCTGTCTCTCTCTCTCTGTCTCTCTCTCTCTCTCTCTCTCTCTCTCTCTTGACCAGTGGATGGGAGTTGGGGGTCTTGGGGTCCCTTCACTTCCTGTTCTGTTTCCTGTGGGGTGGGGCTTCAGCGGTCGATCAGGAAATGTGACAGTCCCGCCCCCAAACATGGTGGTCAGTCATGTGCTGGAGCTGAGAGTCGAACCAGCATCTGTAAGACCAACGTGCACTGTCCAGGTACGCGCACACACACACACAGGGACAGTGTAAACATCTTGTGTGTCTGTGTGTCTGCAGTGGATGGGGTGTGGTCAGAGTGGTCGTCATGGGGACCGTGTAAACATCCTGTCTGTCTGTGTGTCTGCAGTGGATGGGGTGTGGTCAGAGTGGTCGTCATGGGGACCGTGTAAACATCTGATCCCTACCAGGGAGATCCGCTGTCGTCAGCTCGGCGGCAGCCAGAAACGCGAGCGGCGCTGTCAGTTCCAAGCTCACAACGGCTCCATCTGCACCGGAGACAACCTGACAGACAGACGGGTCTGCTATGACATCAACCACTGTAACCGTGGGTTACACACACACACACACACACACACACACACACACACACACATATATACACACATACACACAGACAGATTTACATTTACACTTGTGTATATGTTGTGTGTGTGTGTGTGCGTCTGTCTGTCTGTCGGTCTGTCTGTCGGTCTGTCTGTCCTCCAGTACCTGGTAGCTGGGCCGGCTGGTCAGACTGGAGTTTGTGTAATCCATCCTGTGGAAACTCCAGGAGGTACAGGAGGAGGATCTGTGACCCCGATCTGTCAAAGTACCCGTAAGTCACCACTACTAACTAACCAACCAGCTAACTAACCAACCAACTAACCAGCTCATTGGCTGACTAACTAACCAACCAGCTAACTACCCAATCACATGAGCAGCTCACTGACTGACAAACTAACTAACCAACCAGCTATCTAACCAACCAACCAACCAGCTAACTGAACAACCAGATAACTAACCACCCAGCTAATCAGCTCACTGGCTGACAGACTAACATTTAGCGGCTGTGGCTCAGGAGGTAGAGCGGGTCGTCCGCTAATCAGAAGATCAGCGGTTCGATCCCAGGCTCCTCCAGTCCGCATGTCGAAGTGTCCTTGGGCAAGACACTGAACCCCAAGTTGCCCCCGAAGCTGCACCTTCGGTGTATGAATGGTTAGATTCCCCTGATGTGCAGGTTGGCACCTTACATGGTAGCGCCATCAGTGTGTGAATGTGTGTGATTGGGTGAATGTGGATGTAGTGTAAAGCGCTTTGAGTGGTCGGAAATGACTAGAAAAGCTATATAAGTACAGACCATTTACCATTTACTAACAAACCAGATAACTAACCAACCAGCTATCTAACCAACCAACTAACCAGCTCATTGGCTGACTAACTACCCACCCAGCTAACCAGCTCATTGATTAACTGTCTAACATCCAGCAGTACATATCCCCGCCATCTGTTGTTACCATGGATACCGTCATTCAGAACCAGCGGAACCAGCAGAGTACTGGTTGTACTGGTCAGCTCCCAGTGGAACAACACAAGTAATGTTCTAACATGCAGTATCATTCTGTGTGTGTGTGTGTGTGTGTGTGTGTGTGTGTGTGTGTGTGTGTGTGTGTGTGTGTGTGTGTGTGTGTGTGTGTGTGTGTGTGTGTGTGTGTGTGTGTGTGTGTGTGTGTGTGTGTGTGTGTGTGTGTGTGTGTGTGTGTGGGTCCAGGCGTACCATTGGTCGTGAGAGGAAGGAAGCGTCATTCTCCGGTGCTCCGGCAGCCACCTGCAGCTGGCTGCCCAGAAACGAGACGTCCGAAATCCAGTCCTGCCTCAACGTGCCTGCCTGCCCTTAAAGGGATGATTGATTGGATGATTAACATCACACCCTACAACGGAATAGTCACTTATGAATTTAGCATCACACAACACCATCTCCACCACACAGAACATCACTGCCACCTACACCATTTACACTGATGAATTAAACACCTGTCAGCTTCATTAAACAGTTTCCTGTCAATTATTCATTATTATTATTGCTATTATTCAATGATTTATTATATATGTTGCCTGCTTGTCCAATCAGACTCAGCACATGTGGAGAGCCAACCTTGGGCGGGGCAAGTTAAAGAGGCTCCTCCCAACAGGACGGCTAGGCATGTAATAGATAACAGGGCAAAGTATAGAGCGGGCCACATACTACTGTGTATATAGTTCAGCCAAATAGTTCAATATCCTGTTCAGCCAGGGACCCTATAGTTCAGTGTATATAGTGCAGGTTATATGTCAGTGTCCTCAATTGTCCAGGGGCCAAATAGATAGGAGTATATAGTTTATATAGTTCCCACGTCAGCCGGGGCTGGTACCACATCCTGGTACCACAAACTGCACTCCACATCCACCAGGGGCCAAACATCAACACATATATGACATGAGGCGATAAACTAACATAAACCTGATGAGCTACGCAAACTATAATATAATGTGTAACATTTAAATGGACAAACCTACTAACGCCCTAATATTATTAAAAGGCAACTGGAAACGGTTTTGAAATAGAGGAGGCCAGTCGGACCACAGCACCTCCTCCCCTAGAGAGGAGGAGAGGGAGTGGCCTGTCAGTGGGTCCCTCCTCCTCTAGAGAAGGGGGAGAGGGGAGTGGCCTGTCAGTGGGTCCCCCCTCCTCTAGAGAAGGGGGAGTGGCCTGTCAGCAGGTCCCTCCTCCTCTAGAGAAGGGGGAGAGGGGAGTGGCCTGTCAGTGGGTCCCCCCTCCTCTAGAGAAGGGGGAGTGGCCTGTCAGCAGGTCCCTCCTCCTCTAGAGAAGGGGGAGTGGCCTGTCAGCAGGTCCCTCCTCCTCTAGAGAAGGGGAAGAGGGGAGTGGCCTGTCATAACACAATATTAGCCAGTGACTCCTGCTCTATGCAACATAAAACACCTTGTCCCCAAACTTAACTCATCTAAACCTGAAGTCACAGGTTGGCGTCCTTGTGGTCCCTGTTGACCATGGGTCATAGTATAGGTAGTATGGGTCATAGTATGGGTCATAGTACAGGTAAGTAGAGTATAGGACAGGAATACTGAAATAATGATGTGATTACCCTGGTTTCCCGCTCTCGCTGTTTTCGCCAACCGGTGTTTTGCAAACAGCTCCGCTAAATTTCACTCCATCTAAAACTTGAGATCACCGAATCCCACCAGACAACTACAGATTCGGTTTATTTTTATTTTTATTTTGTTCTTCTTATCTTCAACCGACCGTGTCAATTTTCCACCAGCGTACCTTTTGGTCTCAGCCACCGGCTTCCCCATACAACCCGACCTAGTCTCCCAACTATACTGGCAAGGTAAGCATGGCTTCTTGTTCTCCGTCCTCCTCGTGTGTGCTCGTTTTAGAGAGGTTGTCTCTGTTAGAGAGACGGGTCCGTCAGAGGCGGTTAGGCCGATTACCTTAGACGAGACGGGCACCCCAGACAGCCTAGATACGTGGCCCTCTAGCCGGCTCACGAGCGCTAGCAGTAGCCCGAGCGTTAGCGAAGATAGCATAGCTCCATCGGCAGTGGGTGACGAGTTTGTCCCGGTCTCCGGACGTCGGAGAGTCCGCCAGTTCCAGCCGCCACTTGTGCGGTCCGATTCGCCACCGGTGCTACCGATGGCTAATCATTTTGCTGTGCTTGCTAGTCCCTGTGGTCGGCCCGTCTCCCCAGCTCCCCGGACCCGCCGACTTTCTCGCACCCTAGTTATCGGCGATTCCATCACCCGTAATGTTAGGCTTCAGTCGCCGGCTGAGGTTTTCTGTTTACCCGGGGCCAGAGCTACCGACATTGAGGCTAACTTAAGGGTGCTGGCGAGCAATAGGTTTAGCCACAAGGGTAAGAAAGAGGCAAACGGTCCACCCAGTGAGTATAGCAACATCATAGTACACGTCGGCGCCAACGACATCAGGATGAGGCAATCGGAGGTCACTAAGCTCAACATAGCCAGGACATGTGACCTCGCTAGGAAGATGTGTCGGCATCGATTAATTGTCTCTGGCCCCTTACCTTTCGCGAGGGGCAATGATGAGAGTTATAGCAGATTAGTCTCCCTCAACCTCTGGCTGGCGAAGTTCTGTGATGAAAAGGGATTAGTCTTCTTAGATAACTGGCCCTCCTTCTGGGGCAAACCCGGCTTGCTGAAAGCTGACGGCCTCCACCCTAATGGGGTAGGCGCTGCTTTATTATCTAGCAACATAGATAGATGTTTAAGGGAAAGCTGATATCTGTCAGTAGAGCTCGCCGGGATGCAGGTGATTAGAGAACCTGCTAGGCCTAGAAAGGGTGTGGAGAAAACTGTGCCCCCCCCTAGCCATTTTCCCCCCATATCTACTGAGTTTTACCAGTCTGCATCTACTTTATCCTCTGGCAGCAGAACCTCTCGATCTGAAAATTACGGTACAGTCCTTCCAATTAAGACTGTATCCTTCTCCCACCGCGCCCGTCAAATTTCCTACCGACCCCCAGTAAATTACAACAATTTAATTGAAATTAGACCCACGCATACTGCCATTAACATTGATAAAAATTCTGGCAGTATCGCACGCCTCACTGTGGGCTTCATCAATATAAGATCATTGTCAACAAAAGCGCTGCTGATCAATGATTTGATTACTGAACATAATTTAGATATGATGGGTCTCTGTGAAACCTGGCTAAAGCCAAATGAGTTTCTGCCTCTAATTGAAGCCTCTCCTCCAAACTTTCTTAGTTCTCAGGTTGCCCGGGAGACGAAAAAAGGAGGGGGTGTTGCCCTGATATTTAACCCTATCCTTAGTCTTACTCCCAACACGAGCAACAAATTTACATCCTTTGAAGTCCTGACTCTGCACCATACAGCTACGAATCTCCCGTCATTCTACCTAGCAGTACTTTACCGCCCACCCGGGCCCTATTCACTCTTCTTAGAAGAGTTCTCCAATTTCATTTCAGACTTAGTGACCCGAGCTGATAACATTCTCATTATCGGTGATTTTAACATTCATCTGAATAATCCCACCGACCCCCTCAGTAAGGCCTTCCTAGATCTTATTGATACTGGGTTGGTTCATTAACAAATTGAGTGAGGTGCAGCCTCACTCAATTTGTTAATGAACCAACCCACCATGGCGGCAACACCCTTGACCTGGTTCTGACCCGTGGCATTCCTGTTTCTGCTTTAGTGGTCTCCTCTTATGTGCCCTCCCTATCTGATCACTATCTCATTAAATTTGAAATCGAATTGATCGTCCCACGCCACAAGCGTGAAGACACATATATTAGCCGTCGTATTAATGCCACTACAGCCTCATTACTATCTGAAAAACTACCCAGTTTTCTCGCACCACTCTCTGATCATGTTGGCTCGCTCGACAATTTCGCCAACAAACTAAACGCTAGCCTTACCAACGCGCTTGACTCAATCGCCCCGTTAGTCACTAGAAAACCATGCTAGGAGGTTTGCACCGTGGTTTACTAACGACACTCGAGCACTTAAACAAGCCTGTAGAAAACTAGAGCGTAAATGGCGATTGACCAAACTTGAAGTCTTCCGGCTTGCCTGGAATGATAGCCTGCTAAATGTAGCGTGTTGAGCTTCGTTATGAACGATGAGACTATTTAGTCAATTCTAACAATTGACAACTATTGAAGTTATTCTTTGTTATTAATATCTTATCAATTAACACTCTTGGGGCACCACCAGTTTACACTGGAATAGTCTCTTTATAAGGATATCAGTCTAATAATCAAAAGAAGTGAGCTCTAGATTACAGAGATTTTCTACCTTCATGTCCAGGATATATCAATGACACACAAAAACCAGTTCTTTATAAATGCAAAGATTTTATTAATTATGCAAATAAAACACCAATAAAATGAATAAATGTATACTAAACTAAAACAGATAATGGCAGTAAAACGGACAAATAAAGTAGGAAGTAAAACAGTGGCAGAGGATATATCAAATAAGAATGGCACATGATATTGGGATCAAAGATGGCAAGGAAATTGGCACCGACAAAACGACCTGAGCTGTAATACGTCTAATTGCGACCATGTGGCAACAGCGAAAGATGGCTTGGAGGACAGCTGACAGTTTCTGGGAGACTTGGGACAGAAGGACAGAGAATAGTGGAGAGAGAGAGAGAGAGTATTCTAACCTCACTTTCACAGTTCAACACTGCCTTGGCATCACCCGTGCATCAACAAGAAAGTTGGTTACCGTCTGGTTTGCAGGGTGTCAGCGGCGTCCTCGTCTCCGTGGTAACCGTTGCGCAGTTGCAGTAGCCAGGTAAACACACGCACGTGTTGGGCTGGGCCGGTCGATGTCCGGAGGGCCGATGTGGAGAGCGGTCCGGGGACGTGGGTCGTCAGGGTAGTCGTGCCAACAGTTCACCTCAGTGAAGATAGAGGGAAGGGTCGATGTGTTGGCACACGTCGTTCAGGTAGCAGAGTAGCGGAGCGGCTGCTTCTGACGTGGTTGCGTAGTCTTCTGGATCAGGTTGAGTGAATTCGAGCGGGCACCTTGTCCTGAAGGTGCCCGCCGTGTTTCCTGAAGAGGAAGGGTCAGGGTAGTGTTTCTTGAAGAGGTTAGGGTTATTGCATTTATTAAGAGGAGGCTCAGCACCCAAGGCTCTATCGCCTATTGCCTCAGTGGTGTACAGTGTCCTTGGGCACTCAGACACCAGCATAACGGGGCTGGAAAGGGCATTTATTGTTTGATGTAATATTCTACTGACAGATGAGATATACCTCGTTCGTCTGCGCTGCATAGCTGCATTTTCCCTGTGGCCAAGTAGAGTAGAGTTGTCACAATCTTGATCTCCGGTGTTATTGGGTTGTTTCTGTTTGTTGGTGAAGTGACTGCATCCCTGACTAGCTCTACTACGATTATAATACCCTCGCGATTAAGGCGATACATTTTTAAAAGCTCAGTATCATTAAATGTTTCTAAAATGTTGACTTGATTATGAGGCGGCTTGCCAGCAGCAGCCATTTTAGGATTGTTTGTGATTTAGTCTTAGTGACTTAAGAGTCCTCTTGACTACCCCTAACTTTTCACAGATTTAGGAGCTTTGTGAAACACTCTTGAAAAATGTAGGAGTCCTAAAATTAGGACTGACACACCCATTATTTTTAAGAGTTTCTCCTAAATCAGCAAGTTGGGAGCTACTTTTAGCCTTAAGATGTCTTGATGAGGTCCCCCACACTTGTCCCTCCACCTTGAAGCTGCAGGTTAAGTTTGTTTAGATGAGTTGTAATGTCGCATTAGAAAGCAACATGGGCCATGAAATCACAGTGTTGCAAGAGGTCGATTAACTCGTCTGCCCAGATGTGGTTTACAATTTTGATTATGTGTAGGTTGTTGAGTGAGTAGGTGCGTCTGGCAATCACTGGCTGTTTTCATGGATGGAGGTGTGGGGTGCAGAGAGCAAACCTAACTATTAATTCGCAACCAAAACATTTTAATTCTAATTCTACGAATTCATTAGATTGTTTCACATATATCCTTTGGGATTTATATAAATTTTGGGGGGCCACCGGATATTTAAAGCCTCTGTAATTGAGGTAATTTAATTTTTTGTTGCAGATGACTGTAGTGCAATATAAGTGATGAATATCTGAGTAATGTAAATGCGTCTATTGTAATGTACCCTCTATGGTGTATATATATATATATATATAAAAAATTCTCTCTTTCACAATTATAGGCATTAATATTATTTCACCAATTATGTAATGGGAGTTCAGTTAATTTAATTGATTTATTTTCAATCACTTTAATACTGTTTGTTCATTAATATGTATGTATCATGTATATGTTTGTATTATTATGATACTGGATATTTGTAAGTATGCATACATAATGGTATTTTCCTTCATGTTTTTATAACTTTTTTAATAATAATTGTTTTTGTTTTATATTTTTGTAAAATGTTGAAAACTCAATAAACATATTGTTAAAATGTTAATCAGAACATTACATACAACTAGAGAGTGATCCGAAAAACCAACAGGCATTATTGTGCACGGTTTAAAGATGTTAAAATGGTGTTTAAAACAATAAAAACGGTCAAGTCTAGCCAGGAAGATAACATTATCTCTAATGTGAGAACCATGTGTACTGTTGGTCATTGGTGTCATGAGGAAGGCTGTCATCCATAGGTGAGGGTTGGAACGTAGATGGACCAGTAAATCGAGAGCTTCGCCTTACGGCTCAGCTTCCTCTTCACCACAATGGACCGGTACAACGTCCGCATTACTGCAGACGCCGCACCTATCCGCCTGTCCCTCTCCCGCCCCATTCTACCCTCACTCGTGAACAAGACCCCGAGATACTTGAACTCCTTCACTTGGGGAAGTACTTCCTCCCCAACCCGAAGGGAGCACTCCACCGTTTTCTGTGAGAGTACCATGGCCTCAGACTTGGAGGTGCTGACTCTGATCCCAACCGCTTCACACTCAGCCACAAACCGCCCCAGTGCATGCTGGAGGTCTCGGTCTGACGGAGCCATCAGAACCACATCGTCTGCAAAAAGCAGGGATGCAACCCTGAGGTCCCCAAACCAGACACTCCTCACCTCGACTGCGCCTTGAGATCCTGTCCATGAAAACCACGAACAGGACTGGTGACAAGGGGAAGCCTTGGCGTAGCCCAACACGCACCGGAAACGGGCTTGACTTCGTGCCGAGAATGCGGACACAGTCTCACTTTGGTTGTATAGGGACCGGATAGCCCACAGCAGCGGCCACGGTACCCCATACTCCCTCAGTACCCCCCACAAGACACCTCGGGGGACACGGTCATAAGCCTTCTCCACGTCCACAAAACACATGTAGACTGGATGAGCGAACTCCCATGCCCCCTCCAGCAGCCCTGCAAAGATAAAGAGCTGGTCCGCCGTCCCACGGCCAGGACGAACGCTGCATTGCTCCTCCTGAATCCGAGGTTCGACAATCGGCCTGAAGATCATAAAGTACAAAATAATGAGGCTGAAAATCCCTCAGACATGTCCAGCCATAAATCTGAAATAATGGTGTGTTGGCAAGTCCCCAAAACCCCAGACTTTCTTATGTAACGGTTACGTGACCGCCTACATGCCCGCAAAAACCACCTGCAGAAGAGGGCGATATTGAGGGCGATCAGGGAAAGTATTCAAGACCACCTGCAGATGATGTAATGGAAAAATACCCAATTTACCCAGGGCATGAAAGGATGGTGTGTTGGACATCCCCCTGGACATGTGTGTAAGGGCTGCCTAGAAGAACCATATATGGAAGTCATGACACCATCATTTCCGGGGTAGTAACACATTATTTTGGAAAACTGGGCAGAGGAATTGATATTCTCCACCCAGTTCTTGGGCTTTATAAGAGCAAGCACAGACAGTTGTACTTCAGTCTGGTTCTGGAACCAACTCGGATTTTGTCTCTGTTGAAGAATAAAACTCTATTGCATCGAACTCTGATCATCTCCAGTGAATTCTTTGAACCTGTTTGAGGCTCCAGTAACTACAGAATCTACAGAATCGTGAAGAAGATTAAGTGTTGGACAGGAGGTTCAGTCTTCTACACTGGTCCAGACCTGGGGCCTCATTTATAAAACTTTGCGTAGATTCCATCCTAAAACATTGCGTACGCACAAACCTCAGAATCTACTAACGCAAGAAAATATTCAGATTTATAAAACCGTGCGGCGCACACCTGTACACAGTCTTCTCTTTATAAATACACACCTGTACGCAGTCTTCTCTTTATAAATACACACCTGTACACAGTCTTCTCTTTATAAATACCCACCTGCGGTGAATTGTGCGCTCGTGTACTCCTCCCAGTGTCGTCCCACAATCAACCATAAATGGGCAATGCTAAATAGCTCATGAATATGCCGACGTTGTTAAGGAGCCTTTGTTGACTATCAATGAGGGAAAGACTGAGAGACGCCAGCTGCAAGAAAGCCGAGTGCGAGATCGAGGCTCATCAGTGAGGTTGAGGCTCATCAGTGAGGTTGAGCACCGTAAAGGTGTAGCTACTGTCTGGGGCTCAGTAGAGGATCTGGGCCACATTGTGGAGAACCGCACAAGCTCTAATAATCCGGCACACCTTAATAATAATAGAAATAAACTTTTGTTATATAGCACTATATAGCACTCAAAACAAAGTTACAAAGTGCTTTAGAAGACAAAATAAAAATGGGAGACAAACTGATGATAAACAACAACAAAAACAACAAAATGATAAAAACAATTTAAAATTATTGTTATATAATATATTTATATATGTTATACAACATTGAGCATTAGGAGCTACATATGAAAGAGTAAAATATGCTTAGCTCCTTAGTTGTAATTTTGCCTCCTCTGTTTAAGCTTTATGTATCTATAGAACAATATTTCCATTGGTGTATGTTGGGGCGTCCATAGTAGCCCACTGAAACAGAGGAGATCAATAGACAGACAGACACGTCACTTAGTTCGGTTTCTCAGCCTGCTTGCTTTTCGTGGTGGTAAATACAACTTTCAGCCCTAATTCCATTTCCCCCGTTGTAGAGGGAGAGAGGGAGAGAAGGAGAGAGAGAGAGATGCAAGCCGCAAACCATTTGGCTGCACCATTTTTATTCTCTGTCTTAGGTTTCAGTGTTTCCTGTCCACCATACTGCTACCTGTCTCCTGCCACCCCCCACACCACTGTTGCTTGTCTCCTGTATCTCCTCCTCACCTGAGCCTTCCTGTCCTCCCTCCCTGCCACCATCTGTCTGTCCACTGGTCTGGCCAGTAGATCTTCCAGCAGTGGGTCGTGTCCCAGCCTGGCTCTGGCCCCTGGTTCCCTATCCTGGGCTAGATGTCTGCTGGTTCTTCCTGGAAGGACAAGCTGACCACGTGTCCCTCTGCCCCACAACCAAAACATACTTGAACTCATCTACCTTCACATGGAACCTCAGATTCAACTCCTCCTGTTGTTCAGGATCATGTACAGGTTCCTTCTGTGAGACACTACATGTTTCACCAAAGGAGACTTGGAGAGACAATCTTCCCATGTCTAGATAGTTCCCTTCTGAGGAACTCATCAGCGTAAACCTTGTCGCCGGTTGTGTGACCAGCAAAACGGGGATGAAAGACCCGCTGACTGTGAAGCCCCACTCGGTGTTAACTTTCTCTACCTGATACAAGGAAAATGACCATCCTCCCAGTTCATCTCCCACCGCCAACCCCACCTCGTCCTCTGAGCAAGGAAACGCAGCACACACCTTGATGCCGAACACAAAACTACCCCGATCTACCGCAATACAACACTAAGAAAATAAACACAAACTACCCCGATCTACAGCAATACAACACTAAGAAAATAAACACAAACTACCCCGATCTACAGCAATACAACACTAAGAAAATAAACACAAACTACCCCGATCTACAGCAATACAACACTAAGAAAATAAACACAAACTACCCCGATCTTCCGCAATATAACTAGATACTCAACTAGCCTAAGGAAGGCCAATTTTATTGCTTCTTTAATCAGCACAACAGTTTTCAATGATCATTGCCATTGGACCTCAGGAGTGATGGTTGCTGAAAATGGGCCTCTGTAGCCAATGTAGATATTCCATTAAAAATCCGTTTCCAGCTATAATAGTTATTTAGCACATTATCTAGACTGTATTTATGATCAATTTAATGTTATTTTAATTAAAATAAATTGCTTTTCTTTGTTAATTGTATCTTCTTATTTTAATTTATTATTATTATTATTATTATTATTATTATTATTATTTTAATCTCATTATTTCAAAGATGCTTTGGCAATACTGTTTATAGTTGTAACATTTTGCCAATAAAGCAAACAAACTGAAAAGAGAGGGAGAGACAGACAGACACAGGCAGAAAGAGAGACAGATAGGCAGAGACAGGCAGAAAGACAGACAGACAGAGACACAGACAGGGATGATGTTAAATAAGTGGTATAAATCTTTTATCCTGCAGCCAGAGTGTGTGAGTGTGTGTACTTCAAACTGTGATAATGGATATATTCTGTCTCTCTTTCCCCCTGACTTCACTGGAATTCACACACACACACACACACACTGTGGCGGTGTTATAGAAATCACCAGGGATAAACGAGACACACTCTCTCTCCCTCAGTCACAAACACACACAACTTCTCTCTCTATTGTCTCTCTCTCTCTCTCTCTCACTCACTCACTCACTCACTCACTCACACACACACACACACACACAATGTGTCCAGTAATCTGTAGGGATAAAGGAGGGATTAGTTTTTTTCGGTTGCTATCAAGCATTGGTCAAAACTGAAGTCACATTGTCAAAACTCTTCACACAGTCAGAGAAACTGGAGTCCATGTGGACCAAACTGTGAATCCGTTTTCATTTCTTTCAAACAAAATGCATTCAATGACCACATTCTGCAAAATCCATGAACTCTTTTCTCATTCATACTCCACCACCTGCAGAACACTTTATATTAGCACAGGGGTGGCCAACCAGTCAGAGACTAAGAGCCACATTTTTTACTGTGTTACTGCAAAGAGCCACATCATACACATGGGCACACATGAACATCCCCCCATCCCTTCCTCTCACACACTCTCTCTCTCTCTCTCACACACACACAGACCTCTGCTCAGCCAGATTTACTGTAAATGTCACACACCAACATGATAATGACAGAAATTGACTCCTACAGTACTAAGACCACAGGCCAGTCATTTTCAACAATGAACATTGTGTGCACTGTCTCACACACACAAACTCTCAGTTCAACCAAGTCCACAAACAAAAATATAATAATTTACAATAGCGTTTTTCTCTTACTATGCATGTTGCTTAGTGGGACTTCTGGCATTCCTTGCCTTGAACAATCCTATTCAAATCTGGCTTGTATTCCGTTGTTGCCACTCGAAGCAATTCTTTCACATGTGTGTCAGTCAGAACAGATCGATGTTTTGATTTCACGTGTTTCAGGGTAGAAAACACAGACTCGCAGACGTATGTTGACCCAAACATTGACAGTATCTTAAACGCAGCCCGTTTGACATTGGGGTATTTTTCCATTGGCACACTTTTCCAGAACTCAATGGTCCCTTCCCTTAAAGCAGGTTTCAGTTGGTCCTCCTCACAAAGATCACTCATCTGTGACTAGCGGGGCTTTCAAACAGTCCGTCTCCGCATTAAATGGGTCGACGAGGAACGTAATCTGTGGCCTTTTCAGTTGTAGATCACGGAACCGAGTCACAAAGCTTTCGTGCAGGTTTTCAACCAGTGTTGCATATCTGGCTGTTTGCTTATTCAGGGCGGCGCTGGTGACTTGCCCGCTGGTTTTTAATACCATATTGAACTCAAGCGAAGCGAAGCGAATACGCATACACATACACATAAAAAAAAAAAAACACAAACACAAACTTCGATATGAACGTAAGAGCCGCATGAAACCAGGCAAAGAGCCGCATGCGGCTCGGGAGCCGCGGGTTGGCCAGGCCTGTATTAGCAGCACATTTTCAAAACTGTTAAAAACACATTTAAAACAGAATGATTTCTGCAGTAACCATATTGAAATATATAGAGAATCTTAGCAGAAACTGTAGTACAATCAAAGTGAAAAGGTGTTATGCTTATTCTATAATGAAATACTGATTTATGTGAAAAATTATTCAAACTTCAAACATAAAAGTTAATTTATGCTCCCTGTTAGTGTTTTTCAGGTTAGTGTGTTATGAGTGACTCTAAGCTGTGAGTGAAGTGTCTCCAGTGTTCAGGTGGAAGGAGCTTATTATTATTATTATTATTTTGAGACATGTATGAAGTGATTTGGTGGTCTGAGTGAGTTTTGGAGGTGAGATTAACTGTTTGGCCAAGATGCATGTTGGTAATGCAGACTTGATTAACAGTTTTGGTTTCCAGTAGTTTGTGAGAGGTTTCCAGTAGTTTATGTGAGAGGTGTCAGGATTGCGGTTTAATCTGGACCCAAAATGCAGACCACGACTGGAGTATGAGAAAAGGATAATTTATTTGGAGGGAGCAGATGATGGGAAGGTGGGGGGTGCAGTGGCTGGGCTGGATGGAACTGGGGCAGCAGACGAGGCAGGAGCGGGGGGAGCAGGAGCAGGCAGGTGAGGTGGCCGACAGGAGGCAATGGGAGTGGCAGAAGACGGTAAAGCTAACCACGGAGCCAGAGGTCCAGTCTACTGTATGTGCGGGTTGAGAGCCTTCCCCCTTATGCTGGAGAGGACAGGTAGCCAGGAAATGTCCAGCGTGGCCACAGTAGAGGCAGGCTCCCGAGTCCATCCTCCGGCGGCGCTCCACTGGGGAAAGACGGGTCTGGGTTAGTCGTATCGGCTCTGCTTCGGAGGTGAGGTCAGACCTGGCATCCCCACTCCTGTTATGCCCCGTCTAGGAGTCACAGTACGACCAAGGGTCGTAACACCCCCTTTCCCAAGTATCAAGCATTACCCAGAAATGCTTGGTACTTAAGATAGGGTTAATCAACAGCTCGGGACAGGGCATCAGCCAAAGTGTTGTCCATGCCCCTCTTATGTTTGATGTGCAAGTTGAAGTCTTGCAGCATCAGGGACCAGCGCACAAGCCTTTGATTTGAGTTTCGCATCTGCGAGATAAACACCAATGGGTTGTGATCTGTATACACAGTGATTGGTAACGAACTGGAGCCAAGATAGACCTCAAAGTGTTGCAACGCGAGCAACAACGCAAGGGCCTCTTTTTCAATTGTGCTGTAGTTGAGTTGGTGTTTGTGGAATTTTTTTGAAAAGTAACAGACTGGGTGGTCAATAGCTTGTGTGTCTTCCTGTAGGAGCACAGCACCTGCTCCACAAGCACTTTGCATCTACCTCCAGTTTAAACGGGTGTAGAAAGTCAGGGGCAGTGAGCACAGGCGAGTTACAGAGAAGGGCTTTAGCGGCTGCAAAAGCGGATTGACACGCCGATGACCAGACGTACGGTTTAGACGAACTAACCAGACTAGTGAGGGGAGCGACGACTGCAGCAAAATTTTTGCAGAATCCTCGGTAGTAACCAC
The DNA here is from genome assembly GCA_034670385.1 of Hoplostethus mediterraneus. Taxonomy (NCBI): domain Eukaryota; kingdom Metazoa; phylum Chordata; class Actinopteri; order Trachichthyiformes; family Trachichthyidae; genus Hoplostethus; species Hoplostethus mediterraneus. Next base: position 660 of record JAXDDW010000311.1, on the reverse strand, counting down.
TCATACCGAGAAACCGGCGGAGTGAGCATCTTGACTGAGGGACGGGGTAATCTAGTATGGCTTGTACTTTTGTTGCAATAGGGCACACTTGCCCTTGACCAACTTGCTTACCCAAGTAAGTCACAGTGGCCTTACCAAACTCACATTTGGCCAAATTCAGGGTGAGTGAAGCTGCGCGCAAATGTCCAAACACCACTGACAAAGATTCTAGGTGGTCAGACCACATAGTGGAGTAGACCACTACATCATCTAAATATGCCTCACAATTTGGAACACCAGCCAAGACTTTGTTCATCAGCCTCTGGAAGGTTGCTGGGGCATTCCTTAAACCAAATGGCATCACAGTATACTGACAAAAGTTATCCGGGGTAACAAAAGCTGAAATTTCCGACGCGCGCAAAGTCAGCGGAACCTGCCAATAACCTTTTAGCAAATCCAGTTAGTGACATATCTGGCCGAGCCTACTCGATCTACACAATCCTCCATCCGAGGAAGAGGAAATGAATCGGGTTTGGTGACCGAAGTTTCCTGAAGTCATTACAAAAGCGCAGAGTCTTGTCGGCTTTTGGAACCAAAAGACACAGGGAACTCCAAGCGCTGGAGCTGGGAACAGCCAAACCATGTTCCAAGGGATAGCAACCTCTTTTCATTATCGCCTAA